>JAXGGA010006475.1:0-69691 GCA_038373865.1 Uloborus plumipes
CTCCCCTAGAGGCACCAAAAGTAGGCTAAAACAATGTTTTAGGACTTATATTTTGAAAAAATTGTCACCTACACGCTCTATTTGTGGCAAAAAATCGCTCATGACCTCCTTCTTAACCAGAAGCTGGATCCGCCCTTGATTATACCTTCTATTTCTGCAACTACAGCATGTACCAAAGACTTACATAAATGCTTCTCACCCTCTGGTATGTTCCAAATGATGTAACTCTGAAAGACATCGAGTGCTTCAAATTCGGCTAGATCAAACCACACCTGAAATCGAAACCTTTAGGAAACTTACGAAAACGAAAGTTTTTTTCTTACATGAATATGAATTTCCGTCCATTTTTGAAGCATGTGCTTATTTTCTTCATTTAAAAACCCCCATCCCTCCTTTCAAAGATCCGCTTTGACTTTTTTTAGAGAGAAGGGGGGAACAATTCCCCAATCCTCCTCTCGTAAATCCGCTTTTATGGTTGTTTCCCTATTTTTCCGCTTTTCCAAGCTTCTTTCGTTTACGTTTTGAAAAACGAAAGAATTTTCCTGCAGTCTGCCTAATTTTTTAACCTACCCCTGGGAGGTTTTTTTTTTTTTTGAAAGGGAGGGGGGGGGGTTGGATTCATCCTCGTCCCTAGTCCACCTTAAGTAAATCCGCTTTTTCCATTGTTTCTCTATTTACCCGCTTTTCCAAGCTTCTTTCCTCAAGTTCTGAAAAACGAAAAAATATTATCCTGTATGATGTGCCAAAAATTTTTAGGCACACTGGGAAGGTTTTTTTTAAAGGAGGGGGGGGGGGCAATCCCCTAGTCCACTATCCGGACGATCCGCTTTTACTGTTGTTTCCCTATTTTTACGCTTTTCACATCTGCTTTCGTTAAGTTCAGAGAAACGGAAGAATAATTTTCCCACACTGATGTGTCTGGCAAAGTTTATATAGCTACCCTTGGGAGTTTTTTTTTTTTTGAAAGGGGGGGGGGACATCCCCTAGTCCATCTTACCTGGATCCACTTTTACTATTGTTTCGCTATTTTTCCGCTTTTCCTGGCTTCTTTCGTCAAATTCTAAAAAACGAAAGAATTTTCCTGTTTTGTATGCCAGATTTTTTTTAGCTACTTTGGATTTCTTTCTTTTTTTTTTTTTTTTTTTTGAGCGAACCTAAATCAGTATTTGCCTTTAACATCACAATAAGCAATTTCACGAAAAAAAAAACAAAAACCAAACATATAATGCCAGTGTTTTTCCCCCAAACTCTCCTGGGGATTTACGATGAGAGGTTTTGAAAATCTTGCTTCTTGTTTTTATGGAACGACGTCGGTATGTGAAAGTTTTAGACAAATTTGACCCTAAAAAGTTCTTAACTGCCTTAAAAAAAGCAGTTTTGCCCCTCCTAGTAGGAGGTAGCAGAAATTATAGTATATTAAATTTAAATTTTGGAGGAGACATGACCCGAAATCCAAAAGTAGCAGTATGGGTTCGATGAATAAAAAGTTCGTCAAACAGACAAAAATGCAAATTTATGGAGATTTATCAAATTTCTGGGACGTATGATCATCACTTGTTCCTTGGAAATTTGGGGCCGACGAAAAGCCATTTCTCAGCCCAGTTGGTAACGGGCCCGTCCTTTTGGGGGCCCTCCACGAGAGTAGTATAAATTTAATAAGTTTTATAGGGGGGAGGGGATCCCGGTGACCAAATTATCAAGTCCTTAGCTCGCGGCGGCCCTTGGTCCCAGACCAGCGCTGCATTTGACTGAGAGTTTATGTTGCACATATAGCGAGTAAGGGACTCTTTAGTAATGTAGCCGAGCTCAATAGGTGGCAGCACGAGCCTGCCATTAACTTCCTGCGGAGAGAAGTTTCCAGTTGGCAACCCGGCGATTCACTGCACTTCTCTCGCAGCACGCTTGCCTGCCACGCGGTGGATTCGAACTGTCGTGCACAAACTGATCTGTCACATGTTTGATTTCCGATTATTTAATGTTAAGTGTTGTAATTATGTGTTAATTCTAAATAAAATGTTATTCACCTGGATAACGCGTAGTTCGATGTGGTAATGGAACGAAACAACTACGATATGGAACGAACCAGCTAAAGTGGTCACTCCGGACTCTCGAATACCGACCTCAAATCCTTCTGAATCTACGAGAAAAATGCCCAGCGAACCCCATCCCTAAGGACAAAGGTTAGTGCAGCATCCTTTTCCCTTTTCATCTATTTAGTTTTGCTACAGAGCCTGTTGTTTTTATTATTTTCATTTTATTTTCCTTTTGCATTTTGCCAATATGGCCGGCGTGAGGATCCCCAACTTTTGGAGCAAGGAGCCCGAGCTCTATTTCTCCAACATCGAAGCAGTCTTTTTCGTAAACAAAATCGAGGACGATATGACAAAGTTCCAATTAGTAATAAGCGCGTTAGGGCCAGACGAATTAAAGCTAGTTAAAAATCTCTTAGACCCCAAAAGTACTCAAACATACGAAATCTTGAAAACAGCTTTGATAACTGAATTTTCTCAATCTAAACAACAGAAAGTAAAACCTTTAGAGCAAAAGGTAGAAGCGATAAAAGAATTTCCACCCCCCACAACGCTCAGGCAATTAAAAAGATTCTTAGGCCTCATAACTTTTTACAGGCGATTTATCCCCCACTGCGCAACGTTGATGGCTCCCTTACAAACCTTGTTGAAAGGAAAATACCAACCATCAAAAGTTATAAAACTCACTGATGACCAACTAAAAGCCTTCGATGAAGTAAAAGTTTCTCTACAAAATGCCACTCTTTTACATCATCCTAGCCCCAATTCTCATCTAGTTCTATTGACAGATGCCAGTGCAGCTCATGCGGGCGCATCACTTTGTGACTTTACTGATTCTGCAGATATGCTTAACATTTCTAAACTAGACCCCAAAGACATTTTAGACAAATTAAAACCTTTGGCTTTTTACAGCACTGCTTTTACCGAGTCCCAAACAGTTAAAAGTACCTACGAACGAGAACTTCTAGCTATCTATTTGTCGATTAAGTATTTTAGACATTTCATTCAGGGACGACAACTAACCGTGATCACTGATCACAAGCCTATATCCCATGCTTTTGACCAGAAATTAGAAAAAGCCTCACCAATTATACAAAGACACTTGTGCTATATTAGTGAATATACGACAGACATCAGATACCTCCCTGGAATTTTAAATACACCAGCTGACGCTCTCTCGAGAATTCATTCGGAGTCTATCAGCTCACCAGAAATTAACTTTAAACTTCTTTCTAAGCAATAAGCTGATGATCCGGAATTACAGGATATAATGAACAATGCAGAAAAATACAATGTAAACATAAAATGCATTTTTATACCAGAATTCCAGCTGAATCTCTACGCAGACACATCTCAATCCAGACCCAGAGTCTACGTACCCAAATCTTTTCGAAAACCAATTTTTGATTCTTTACATTCTTTATGCCACCCAGGTGTAAAAGCATCTGTTAAACTGTTGACGGAAAGATTTTTTTTGGAAAAGCATCAAAAAAGATGTTTCAGACTTTGCACGCAGTTGTATTAAATGCCAACGTTGTAAGGTGCACAAGCATACACACTCCCCAATAGGAAAAATTGAGGTACCCTCTGAAAAATTTTCCTATATACACATTGATCTGGTTGGCCCGTTACCATACTCCCAAGGTTTTACGTACATTTTGACCATCATAGATAGATTCACTAGATGGTTCGAAGCCATCCCTGTCACTGACCAGACTGCGGAGACATGTGCACGGGCAATATACACAAACTGGATATCACGCTATGGTGTTCCTGTCAAACTGACTTCCGATCAGGGTCCCCAATTTATGTCCAACCTTTTTTATGTATTTAATGTGTTTTTCGGCATCAGACACATTCACACCACAGCTTTTAACCCAAAGGGCAACGGTTTAATTGAACGTCAACACAGGCAGCTAAAACAGGCCCTGCGAGCATGCTTGACTGATGATTGGGTAGGATGTCTGCCAACTATTTTGCTAGGTCTCCGGAGCTATTACAGGAGGACATCCAAGCCACCACCGCGGAGATGATGTTTGGACAAACCCTGCGCCTCCCCAATGAGATCCTGTCCCCCTCCACTGACGAGCCACCAGACGTCTACATCCGGAAACTGAGAGCTACCATGGAGACGATCCAGCCGACACCAACATCCAGGCACGGATTCCAGAGGAACGTTTTCATCCCGCAAGACCTCTCCACCTGCAGCCATGTATTCCTTCGGCAGGATGCTACCCGGAAGCCGCTACAGCCAGGGTCGGACTGGCCATGTGGGCATTTGGGCAAATGCCCGGTGCGCCGCTCTAAAAAGCGCCGATCGACAGTCGTCGTCGTCGTTTTTTTTTTTTTTTTTTTACTTCAAACTTTTTTCCTGTATTAATTTTTGTTTGTTGAAAACCATTGATTTTTTTTTCTTTTTGTCGCCTTGCTCCAGACGACCAGGCGTTTCCCTAAACAAGTCAAGGACACCTGAGGGGGCGCTTTCAAAGCTTCAAGGGGCGTCTATAGGTGCTCTCCATACTTAAAACGCCAATACTGCTTCAAGCTTCGGCACCCCCTTCTCACCGACCGAAGGCGCCTATGCGCTCTCCGTACGAAAAACGCCAATGCTGCTTCAAGCTTCGGCGCCCCTGGGGGGGGGGGGAGCCTTCAAAGTTTCCAGGAGCGCGTGCCGAAATTTCCCCCTTCTCAAGGACCGATGACCGATGTCGCCTAGTCACTCGCCTTTCTTTTAACGCATATACTACTTCAAGCTTCGGCGCTTCCAAAGCTTCAAGGGCGCGTCTATGGCGCCCCCTTCTCCCCACCGATGTCGCCTTAGTCACTCGCCTTTCTTAAAACGCAAATACTGCTTTAAGCTTCGGCGCCCCTGAGGAAGCGATTTCAAAGCTTCAAGGGGCGCCCCCTTTTCCCCGACCGATGTCGCCTAGTCACTCGCCTTTTTTAAAACGCAAATACTGCTTTAAGCTTTGACGCCCCTGAGGAGGCGCTTCCGAAGCTTCAAGGGGCGCGCCGAGGGCGTACCCTTTTCCCCTACCGAAGGCGCCTAGTCACTCGCCTTTCTTAAAACGCAAATACTGCTTTAAACTTCGGCGCCCGTGAGGAGGCGCTTCCAAAGCTTCAAGGGGTTCTTACCGACCAAAGGCACCTATCGGCTCTCCGTACGTAAAACCCCAATATTGCTTCAAGCTTCGGCGCCTAAGGCGCTCACTGTACTTAAAACGCTAAAACTGCTTCAAGCTGTAAAAATAAAAAAATAAAATAAAATAAAAAAACGAAAGGGGCCTTGCTTCGTCCGACCCAAGTTTTCCCGAACTTTCGACGCGCTATTTATTGACCACAGTTTCGGCTGAATCTTTATCTGCATTCAAGTAAAAAACATCTGGGGCCCCCTAACCTGACCAAGGAAACAATGTGTGACTTTTTTTTGAAGGTGATGCCATAGGATCATAGGGCCCAAAAACAGACTAAAATCGAAAACACGAAAAGATTGGTTTTAGAAATTACCAACTGTAACTAAACGCAGCATGTTTTTACACCCACGACCTGATTTAAAGAAAGGCCCGAGAGGCCTGGTCTACAGAGCCTGATTACTGACTATGCCCCGCTGCTTTTTAAGGGCCCCCAAATAGTTAAAATTGATTTCGCCAATGGCTGAAATTGTATGGTTGACTAGATGGAACCAAATAGAGGATTTGGCAGGAGGGCAGTCCAGTGTTTCTTTCAGACATTTTTCTCCGGGGGGGGGGGGCACTTGGAGAATCCGGAGTGAAAGGATTATAGGGCTGGCCTAAAATTGCATTTCGGGGACTTTTTTCGATAAATTTGCCCAACCCTCATTTGAGCCCTAAAATTGCACCCCCCCCCTTTTTTTTGATAATAACCTCCCACAAAACCAAAAGCTAAAATCCGTAGTTGACAAGTGAGTGGATGTGGACCACCTCTCTCCCCTCCGAAATAAATTGAAAACCACCTTCTCTCAATAAAAACTTTAACATTTTGAATTATTAATTCGTAAATTTGCCTTAATATTTGGCTTGACCCTTCCCTAAATAAATCCCCATGTGCTCCCTGGTCAGGTTTAAAAACTTAATTTCCTTAAATAATTTTCTTATTCCGTTCCCATAAAAGGGCAAAAGATAGAAAAACTGAGACCATTATAATTCATAATGAAACAATGCTGTCGTCTATCGTGAAGTCAAATATACTTGACAAGGGTGGGGAGCGATATGAGGTTTTGGTGACCCTCAATTTTTTTTAACACATAGTTGCATAAGTAGATCTTTGCTGTGAAACAAAGAGTTATCCAGTTTCTCAAATTAGAAAATGATTATTACTCAAATCAATGAAGAGCACGCATAGAATGAATCATGTTTTAAAAACGAAGAGATATAGAAATAAGATTAATCAAATCCTGGGCGTAAAAGGATTTTTTCCCTCGCAAACTTTCGAAATTAAAGTCCTAAACGAATTTTTTAAAGAAATTTAACAAGAGTCGGGGGAATTTGGAAGCACTCTTCCAGGAAAATTTTCAAATTGAAGCCCTAAATGCGCAAATACATACGATCTTTGATGAAGTTATGTAAGAGATGCAGTTCGAAACTTAAGCTCTAGATACGCAATTGTAGGTCAATTTTAGATTTAGAGGAGAGGAGGTTCCCAGAATGTTTCTGAAATTGATAGACTAATACCACAATTGCTGGTCATCTCTGGTGACATTAGAGAAATGGACAGGGTTTGGCAGGGGGAATCCCAGGAAAATGAAATTGAACGAAATTGAAGATTGTGGTACCGTGGAAAGGTTTTTGAAATTGAAATCTTGAAAGGCAGTTTTGGTGCATTTTGATTAATTGGAGAAAAGGATGGATTTAGGATTTTCCTTCTTAAAATTTTCGAAATTTAAGTCCTGGAAGCCCAATAGTAAACCAATTTTAGACGTTAAGGAAAGGGAACGGGTCCACAGACTGTCCTCCCAGAATTTTCTAAAATTGAAATACCAGAAAATGCAAGTACAAGCCATGTTTGAGAAAAAATAGACAAGAATTGGGTCTCGATGCACCCCCCCCTCGAAAACTTTATAATTTTATTTATAAAATTCAATCGTCGACAATCTTTGATAATAGTAGAGGAAAAGGAATGCGATTTGATATTCTCTTCAAAAACATTTTCGAAATTGAAGTAATGATTAATCGATTTCAAGCCATACCTTTGACGACGCTGTGTAAACGGATGGAGTTTGATATTTGAAAAATTGATATCCTAAAAACGCATTTGTACACTATCTTTTATAACATTATGAAAATTGATGCAGCTCAGCACTCTCTCTGAAAGTCCCCCCCCCCCACCCCCCGAAAAAAACTGTAGGCGATTTTTAATAACTTCAAGCGAAAAAGAAGGGGTTCAAATCCGCCCGGTAGTTTCCCAAAATTGACATTCTAGAGTTCAATTGAAGGCTACCTTTGATGCCCCCCCCCCCCATCCCCATGATGTATGTTTTAAAATTTTCGTTAATACTTTCATATTTATTTGTTAAACATTTAATTGCTTATTTTTTTACTCTTCTTACTGTAATTAATTTATTTTTTGAAACAAGCTGAGTTTTCTTTCGGGGGAGGGGGGGTAGTTGACTTTCTCTGGGAGGGCAGTGCCCCCCCCCCCCCGAGAGATACATGAAAGAAACACTGGGGCAGTCCCTCCCCCGCAAAGGATAGAATTTTTTCCCCACTGAATAGTTTTTATTTATTTATTTTTTTTTTTATTTTTTGCATATCAGATGTTAAATTTTCTCTTGTTCGCTAAGAACAAGCTAATACCATACATTAAAATTAACATTGGAGTAACGTTAGAATACGAGATTTTTACCAAAAACAAAACATATTTGGATTATTTAACTACCTTAATTCTAACATTCTAAGGCGAAGGATTTCACATTCGTTCATTGATACTTTTTATAGTATTAAGAAAAAACGCAAAAAATGCAGGACATGATTTATTCGTGTGAATGTGCGAAATTTCTGCAATCGAAGAAGCCATTGCAATGAGAGTATAAAGAATCTATAAGACTGGACGAGGACGACTGATTGAAGAAAGGAAAAGACATCTCCTGGGGGTAAAGGGACTGTCTCATCAGGTTTTATAGTGTAACCGGCTTCGGTCTGGGGGTGAAAATATTTAGCGGGAACTTTGGGCATGCGGACGAACGAAAGGCGTTTTCGTTGAAAGAAAAGGGAAGTTTTTCCCGTCGTAACCTCTGCATCCACCAAGGGCGAATACAGCTTCTGATTCAGGAGGTGGTCATTTTCGGAAAGGGGGGAGATGTCGCAGTCTCGCAGTGCAAGTTTCGTGCTAAAACGCGGGTATTTGGCGGTTTTTTTAACTATAAGCCCCTAAAATGCAGTTTTAGGCTATATTTAGCTGCTTAAGAGAGGGGTCATGATCTCCATGCCCCCCCCCCCCTTGGATCATCCCTTGGCATCCACGCCAAACTTCTCTCCGTCATGCATTTTGGACGTGGATTTCCTGTCCTTGGATCTTATGTAAGTTGCTCTTTTCTTCATCAAAAAGGTAAAAAAAAATGATTACGTTTTACTTTTAATTTCCTATTTAATTCAAATGAATATGTTTTTCGTTTTGGAAGAAATGTAAGTAAAAGGGAAGCATTTCGGTGAATGGTTTAGCGAACGTTTTAATTTAGGTCATATTATGAGATACCGCAATATGATTCTTCCACTAAGATATCAAATGACAGTCGCAGATCGTAACTAATGTCCGCTGTCGAGATATTAAAACTAGTTGATATACTTATTCTAATCTTGTCAATTTAATTCAAAAACTACAACGATTTGTGTTCAAAAGTACAATTAATTCTAAGTCGTATGTACATTAGGGTGTATCACGATTTTTTTTTTTTTTTGGAAATTCAAAATTTCAAGTTGATAAAAAGTTGTCACTGTATTCACATAGTTACCAAA
The DNA here is from genome assembly GCA_038373865.1 of Uloborus plumipes. Lineage (NCBI taxonomy): Eukaryota > Metazoa > Arthropoda > Arachnida > Araneae > Uloboridae > Uloborus > Uloborus plumipes. The sequence continues at coordinate 9,002 of JAXGGA010006475.1, forward strand.
AAGATTTGTTTTGAAAGTGAAAAATATTTAGGTCCGCCGGGATTAACTTGAAGTTTCAAGGTTTTTCGTAAAAACGACGATTTTTTTTTTATGTATAAATTATGCGTAAAGCCAAAATAATTACTTAAGTGCAAAAATGGAGTACTTAAAGAGCACTCTATCGATAAAAAATGCATTTCAGCTAAAATTTAACTTTTAGGTTACCAGAAATAGTTATGAAAAACCTCACATTTTCGCTAGTCAGTCATATTTTTAGAATATTTACTCATTCTGCAGAATAATTTTTATTATTATATTGATAGTAAAAAACATTGAAGTACAGCGCTTTGAAATAGCGAGATTGGTCCATATTTTCCACTCAAATAATTATTTTGCTTTACACATTATTTATACATTTTTTTAATCATCGTTTTCACTAAAAAACTTGAAACTTCAAGGTAATCCCGGCAGACCTAAATATTTTTCAATTTAAAAATACATTTTTTGGTAACTATGTAGATATAGTGACAACTTTTTATTGAGACATTCAAGAGCTCTCCTACCAGGGACGGCATTTCACCATTTTATTTGAGGGGGCGAGATTTTTAAAGATAAAATACCTCAGTATGAAATAAAATACCTATTGGTTGGCATAAAGAGGTCTTAAAAATAATTTTATATTAAGAAAAATTAGAATAATTAAAACACTTTAAGTTTTTATGTCCAAAGATTTAATTTTCTTGTAACGAGCTATAACACTGCTATAGCTCGTTACAAGAAAAGCTATAAGCTATTGTCAGCATGGTAGAAATTAGTTTTTAACTTTTGGTTTTAATCTACAATGCTTGAAGACAAGAACAAGAGAAAATTTTGCTTTTCATCAATATCCAGTCAAACAGTAAAATCCTTTCTTGTTCTGTTGTGCTTATGTAAGAGTTAGAAAACACATGTTTCCGATTCCTTTCTCTTTGAAATAATCTAGAGGAAAAAGTTTCGAGTTCCATCAGCTTTTTTTAAAAATTGACAAAGTTTTAAATTTATTTTGCGCGCATCAAGAGAATGAGTTTCAATCTTTTTGCATTTAAATTATAGAGTTTGATGTAATAAAAACCTATATCGCGTTCACAGTTCACACACCCATCATTGATTTGTGGAAAATATAAATTGAATGTCCCTGTTTTTTATTATTCTGCGGGAAATATTTGGGAGTGTAACCGTCCCTCTTGCCCCCCTTATTTGTCGCCCCTGTCCCCTACCTAAAAACACAATTGCAAATTATCTTTAAAAACGTTAAAAAGGTGACCGGATTTGAGAGATTGCTGATCAAATTATTAGAGAAGAGGCGGGTAAGGAGCACTGCTACGGAAATTTACAATCTTTAGTTTTCTTTTGTGACATTGGAGAGCGGAGGGAATCAAGTCCTCTCACCTGGAAATTTTTCCAGAACTAAAGATCTAAAAGTGAGATTTTAGAAACTCTTTGGCCCCGTCAGGAGAGTCATGATCCCCTTTTGATCCCGTGTTTTGAGTCACACTTAAACTTGTTACCCACTGAAATGTCCACCCAGAACACAGGCTTCGAATTTCCACTTAAAAATCCGGCACTAGAGAGAATGCATTTTTTCATTTCACCACTAATGAAGATATTAAAACTTGCTGGACACTTCTATTTCGGCTGCTTTTCCCTGTAGCTTTGGAGCTTAAAACTCAATTTTTTAAACGAACGCCAATCAAATTATGCTTTTTCTTTTACTTCTTGATTTTAGGAGGGGCCCTGGCCCCTGCCCCTCCCTTTATAAACGCCCTTGACTACTATGCAAATTAGTAACACATTTTTCTCCTTATTTACCCAATACGATCTGCCTATAGAGGTTATTAAGTCATCTTTTATTTCTTTCTTGGTAATTTCAGTTGTTATTTCACCTTTCGAGATTCAAAATTTCTATGTAATACTTTTAGTACTTTTAAAGTCTCACCGAGTTTTAATGTGTGCCTGGGTACCGATGCGAATAACATAATAAAAAGCAACTATTTCTATCAGAGATATCAACATGGCAATTATTACATAACTGGAATATATTTGATCAAGATAAATAAAATATTTGAGTTTCCTTTTTCGTTCCATGTCATAGCGTCAAAATTATATTCTCCAATTTAAGTTAAATCCCCCCCAAATTTTTTTCAATAGTAGACATATTGCTCTCCAATAACAATATTGATCATTCTTAGGTCAAAGCTTAATTTTTTTGTCGAATAATGTTTGGTTAAGATGTGCCACGATTTTCAGTGATCTACAAGATGACTAGTGGAGGAATTACAGGCTTGCGGGCCCGTCGCAATTCTTTTTTGAGGGAATCTTTGTCTATCACAGGACAATGTAAAACATTTATCTAATGCATTTTTTTTTTCCTTTGGGGCCACTACGATCATGGGTGCTCCAAGCACTTGCGACATTTATGACATGGCAAATCCGCCATTGAAGATGACTCGGAGTGTAAGTTCCAAAATTGTAAGCAGTTTTACTTCCCTTTTCAATATTGAATTAGAGTTTACTATGAACTTAAAAGGAGATACGTAGGCTCTCCTTTGTAAAAGATTAGCGATCAATGATTAAAAAAAAAAGACAGTGAAAAACTAAAAAAAGTAAACATCTTAAATAGGTGCTGATTACTTGCTAATAATGAACTTAATAAAGTTTCTTTTCAATTACTTTTAATGAACGTAATAAAAATTAAGTTTCGCTTTCAAAATTCATTTCCTAGGGAAATTGCGAGAAAACTGTTGTGTACGAGCTTATTTATCCATCTTTAAACGCTAACAGTAAAACAATTAGTCAGTTTTATATATGATACAAGTAAGTTAGCAATTTATATTAAAGTCGCTTAATAAAATTTAGAAAAAAATGCTTTACAAGTCCCTGATCAATGTTATTAGCTTTGTGAAATAAATACAAATCGATCAATAACAAAAACTATAACCAGGCTGAGAACCGGCCATCACAGAGGCATGAAGATTGACGGAGAGGATAGAAGGGTGTACAGAAACTGTTGTAATTGCCCAGACCCAGATACACAGCTTACACCTTGTCATATCTTTGAGTGGCCAGCAATAAGCGCGAACCTGAGAGAAATTGGTGTATTGCCATCACTTGTAAACCTTTATGACGATAACATCCAACAAATCGCAAAGACAAAAAAAAAAAAAAAAAAAAAAAAAAAAAACATTGTTATTATTCAAGGAAAAATAAAATTAATTATTTTTAAGAAATATATTTGTTGAAAATAATGCTCTGTATTGAATTTTAAAAATATTAGGTTTTTATTTAAATTCATTTTTAGATTATTTATTTTTAATAACTAGTTGATTAGTCCATGCTATTAATTATTCAGCTTAATGTATAAATTATGAAATATTTTAATAACTAATTATGCTTCTTGAAATTAATTAAAAATTAATTAATAACGAATGTCCTTTTTAATTAATATAATTGGAGAGGCGCCTGTTTTCTCTGGATGCCCGCGCCGAATTTCATTCCCAGTCCGACCCTGGCTACAGCCCGTCTACGATCGTCCATTTGAAGTCGTTGGACGGGACGACAAGGTCTTCACCATCAGGTACAAGGGGAAGCCCAAAGTTGTGGGTATTGATAGGATCAAGCCGGCCTACACCATCAACACTCAGCTGCTGGATGCCCAGGAGTTCCCTCTGCCCGAACCCGCTGTTCTTCCGGTTCCGCCTGCAGCGCAACACCGGAGGGTAACGTTCAGCCAACCGCCAGCTGTTATCCAGCTACCAGTCCAACGACCAGCAGTAAGCCACAGCACTCGCTCCGGCCGCCCTGTCCGACCTCCCGAAAGACTGGATTTGTGAGGACGACTCCGTCTCTTGGTGGGGGAGTGCTGTAGCCGACCTCAATAGGTGGCAGCACGAGCCTGCCATCAACTTCCTGCGGAGAGAAGTTTCCAGTTGGCAACCCGGCGATTCACTGCACTTCTCTCGCAGCACGCTTGCCCGCCACGCGGTGGACTCGAACTTTCATGCACAAACTGATCTGTCACATGTTTGATTTCCGATTATTTAATGTTAAGTGTTGTAATTATGTGTTAATTCTAAATAAGATGTTATTCACCTGGATAACGCGTAGTTCGATGTGGTAATGGAACGAAACAACTACGATATGGAACGAACCAGCTAAAGTAACACCTAAAACAATTAGTTTTCCACTTATTATTCTTATTATTGAGTGACCATTTACATATCTTGAAAAAGACTGCCAACACTCTATTGAATTCGTGCAATCAAAATCCCGAATGAATTCATTGAGAAAATATAATGACTAAACTCCAAACGTAACAAAATATTCATTTATTGCCTCACTCATTATTATCAAATAAATCATGAGATATTTACATTTTTTACAAAATTTTCAGGACATTTTTTAAAGTTTTCAAACGAAAAAATAATAACTTAAAAAGATGCTTAAAAATAATTTTTTATGATACATTTCATTGAAGTCATTTTTTGACTGTGACCGATTCCAAGAGCAGGTGCTTGCTTTAGCGGCATCGTTGAAGTGAATTATTTGAATCTTTCAAGCAAGCGATAATACGCCAAATATGGTAGTCCTGCAGCGTTTCCAGTTCCTTGAATTAACCACTGATCTCTATCTTATCTGCTGGATTGACGACATCCAGTCACCGCTCGGTAGAAAGGATGAAGGCCTGCAACCCTAGAGACAGCTCCCCAGCGCAGATCCTTTTACATTGGCTTCTACGGCGTTTTGCACCATTTTAAATGCGGGGGAAAACGCCAATTTTTAATATTCAAAAGGTTTAAACGCAAAAAGTGATTAAACGTTCTTCATTTTCAAAGCTACGAGAGTCAATTTTTTTCTCCGTATATCGGATTGTCTTAAATAATTTTAAAATCTTTGCTCAACTTTGAAGATCATTTTTGTCGCCAAGTTTCGTTTTTCAACATAGCGAAGAGCGAAATTCTGTTTCGTCCGACTTGGGGTCACCATAACTAGACAAAAGAAAACAATATTCGTTTGACTAGCTATAACAAGACGCAAAAAAATTAATTTTTTACATTTTTTCGTACATAAACGAATAAATAGCAGAAAAAAAATTAAGAAACCAAGAAAATTGAATTTTTCTAGTGAATAAAGTTATATTGTTTTGCATTAAGTGTAATTAGTGCTTTTCAAAATGTTCATTGATTCCTTTTCGAGTAAAATTAATAATTGTTTAAAAGTAATGATCTTGAACTTACAAAATAATAATGGTGTATTTGGGAGGGGGTAGGGGGTACTTCGTCTCGTTATAACGAAACACATTTACCAACTTTAAATAAATTTACTATTCATTTTGTTTCAAAGAGTTTTTTTTTTTTTTTTACATTTTGAACAGTTTTAAGTAGTTGTGCCGAAGGGGGGGGGGAGGAACTACCTACAAGTTCATGCCAGCTCACTTTAACTCACTTTAAGTATAATAATGTTTACTTTCTACTTTTTAGACTATCACCAGAAAAAGAACTTCATATTTAAATAAATAGAATGTGAAAAATATCATTTTTTTTCCTGTCAAATTTTATTAAAAAATGTATAAAAATAAGATCCCATTGAGATCCAAACCAAAAATTTTGCGCAAACAATGGTGAAATACATAATTTTTTCAGAATTTTTTGAAAGAAATTTTTATTTTCAGAGAAATTTAAATTTAAATTTCATTTTTTAAAAAATATTTTTTTTAATTAATCATGTTGCATATTATATTAAACGGCAACTAACGTACTTTAAGAAGTTCTTTACCAAATCGTTCTATCTATATTCGGTGCTGAATTATAGTCCATTTTATGTTCAAGCATTCATGAAAAAAAAGAGGGTTTTTCCAAAAATCAGTCTCATAGACAAAAAAATAAAAGGGATAAAATTCTAAAAATTGGGACTTATGATCACCTAAAAGGGTGCAATTGATGAGCTAAATTTTAAAGAAATACAAAAGTTTGAGGGAAAAATTTTCTCGGGTTGTCGATCACTAGATATGGAATGTCCCAAAAGTAAATTAAAACCTCGGTTTTAACCCTGCATATGTCAGGATTCGTACTCAATTTTAGATATAAATGAAGGAGTTTTTTAGGAGTTTTGAAGGAGAAAATATAAGATTTTGAAGGACTACTTTGTCCACGACTTGAAACCAATTGACTTTAAATTTGCATTATTTTCATTATAATATAACATTGGGGGTGGGGGGGGGATAAAAAATTTAAATAAATATTTCCGGGAGTGGCGTTCCTTTATTCTTATTTGCCCTTCCTACAAACACGTTGATTTCTAGCAATATAGGAGAAAATAAAATGCTTTTAATGAGTCAAATTATCAAAAAAAAAAAAAGATAAAAATCCAGCTTTATTGAATTAGCCTCTTTATTGAATCAAAACTGTTTTGAGCAAATGTGATTCATTTTCATACAAGCAGCCGCCACTGTTTAACCATTAATTTACTTCACCTTCAGTGTGTTTCAACTGCAGGCATATGTAATAAGCATCCCCCTCCCTCCCTCCCTCTTCCTAAAAAAAAGAAGGAAACGAAGAACTAATAAAGTTTTTAATGACAAAAAAAAAAGGCCATAGAAATATTTGAACGATTTAGAGACAAATCTCTTGACATTTAGTGTGTTTCCACTAAATAATTTAATATCTAAAATTAAGTTTGAAAAATAACTTGAAATAAAAATAAAATAGGCGGATTTGAGCTAACTGATAGCATATATTAAAATAAATTCCCATTTTCAAAATAGTTCAAATATTTAGAAGATGCAAAACAATTGAAAATTTCATTTCAGATTTTTTTTTTTACTAAGGGGTGATTAGCAGTGAAAATTTTTAAATGAGACGATTTCTGTAATCGACTGGATTTGACGCTGATATACAAAAGTAAAAAAGAGGAGAAAATGTGTTACTTTTCTCCAAAAATAATTGGATATTTAAGAAAAAAAATCCGTATTTTCGGTGAATAAATAAATTAGAACAAATTTGGAGAAGAACGAAATACTTTGCGGGTGTGAGAAATGTTTTAAATATGAATAATATATAGATATTTATATGTATATAGTTTTTTTTTTAATTTTTTTAATGTGAATTTTACACGGTATAAAAGAGCAACAAAAATGTTAACACATAATTAAAGTACCAAAAATTCGTCGGGTAGCATGTAAAAAATATCTCAAAATTTTAAAATTTTTCATACTTATAAGAGCAATTATACGCACTGCAGATTGGCATTATGTGCTGTTGTTAAACTAAATCTTAAATCGAATTGAAATCCTCGAAATCTGATATAATAATAACGCAATGCGCAACAACAGCAATAAATTCTAGCTCCCGCGAAATAGCATTTACGCCAAATTTGTGCCAATCCGTGATAAAGGAGCCAAGCTGGGGGCTGAAACTACACCCAAATCGTCCCCATGAAAGGCGTCGAAAGGCTTCACCGGCCGGGGTGTAGTCCGCTATCCAGAGTTTATATAGAGATCACTGGAATTAACCTAAAGGCCGTATCACACTGGGCAACTTTTTCCTCAACCTCAATTTTTCTCTCAACTTTTTCGAGCGTGACGTCATCCACTCTATTGTTCCGCTAGCCTCAATTTTTGGACAGCGGAGGCAAAAAATCGGGCAACACCGGCGGTTTTGGCCAATAGGAGAGCAGTATAAAATTGAGGAAAATTCAACATGGCGGCTTCAGTAGCTGAGTACACTGAAATGGAAAAAATGAAGTGGACGGTAGAATATGAGGCGTATTTTATTGACTTAATCCGCCCGCACAAAGCTCTATGGGACACGACATATCCTTTATACATGAAAAAGACGTACAAAAGACATCTGATGGTAGGATTTCAGGAGGAATTAGGTAGACAATGACCAGCTGCAGCAGCACAGTTCATCGTAGGTGAGTATTATAACTTATTTTTAATACTGTGCGCGACTGTTACAAGCGAAACAATTATAAAATTGCTTTAAAATGTAATTGCAGTTGATGTATTTCCGAAATAAATGTAAAAAGTGAGATATTTTTTAATTGTAAGCTTGGTTACTGAATGGCGGTAAGCTTGGCGAAGTTTCTATTTAATGACGCCAAACTATTTATATTTGAGTAAATGACTTCTTGAATTCAACTTTGGAGGTAAAATGTTGCTAAGTTCTGAAATGACCAAAACTTTATGAACACAGTTTACAGTTTTGAAATGTTTTCCTTTTTCATCCTTTTTTTTTGTCATCTTGTTTAAAATAATAACATACATGAATTACTCTTATTGCAACTATTTCATTCATGTGCATTACATTGCAGGAGTTTTTATAAAATTATCTTTCATTTAATTATATAGGGGAGACCGGGGCAAGATGACGATGCTAAGAATCGTTGCTTATAATTCACTCATTTTTAAGGATGGTAAAATTATTTTTATATGAGGCGTTAGAGTAGTCCTATGTAGCCTAAAATATATCACCAATTATTTTTTGAAATTAAAAAGAAGTTATGATTTTCTTATGTTTTCATAAGCTGAACAATTCGTCGTCTTGCCCCAGTACTGGGGCAAGATGACTTTCGACTTGGGGCAAGATGACGACTCTGTAAAAGGTGTAACATTTTAATCTTTTATATACGTTACATGGTTTAACAAATGATAAATGTGTTTCTACATCTTAGAAAGCATTAAATTAAGCATTGTAAAGTAATGTATATATACAAATGTTTAGTAGTGCAGCTAACAATAGTCGCAAATAAAAATGCCATTTTCATAATTGGAACAGTCCTCATGCCACCACTCTTGGCATTTGCAGCACTGAATCCATTCTTCTGCTGGAGGATCACAATATTCCTCTTTACAAGCAGGACATCTTAGTACACCATCCTTTGAAGTTGATGTCACTGGTTTGCTTGGCCTGATTTTTTCTGACTTCGGGCTAAGGGAACTAAGTTTGAGTTTTCTTACTCCTTTTTTTGCTTCACGTTCTTCTGCCCTCTGTTTTTTTAGACAATCCTTTTTCTCTTTCTGCTTGGCTCTTTCTTATAGCAGTTCTTTGACGGGTGAGCTCTTAAGGATACTTGAACTCATTTTTTTGTTTTTTCTTTTTTTGTCACATTGTAGTGCTTTTAGCAATGGCTTTAAATCAAAAAAACTTAAAGGTTTCTTTTCTGCACTGGAATCAGAATTTGTCATCAATTTTGTATCTACTGGATGTTTTATATGTGGTTTTTTTACTAACAGGGTCTGGGGGTTGGCACTATTGTTTTCAGTTCCCTCTTTAACAGCATTAGGATCAGTTGTTTTTGAAGCAGCGAAATCATGATCGCTGAAATACAAGAGAATTATGCGGCTCGATCCCACATTCTTGAAAACCTTGAACTGCATTTGCAATTGTAGCGGCTTTGAAGTAAGCTATGCTCAAAAGTTCACCAACATTTTTATCTGTGATGGTCTGCCCTGGATGAGTGACCATATAGTTGTCATAAGCTTGACTATAATAATTTTTCAAAAAATGCCACATCAAGAGGTTGGAGACGATGTGATGTATGGGGAGGCAACCCAACCATGATAATGAATTTTTCTCTGCAACAAATATAGCTTGCAAAGTTATGTGGGATTTATGATTATCAATGATCAACAGAACAGGAGATTCTTTGTTTAATTTTACGTGTTGATAAAAGTGCTGTAAAAAAGAGAAAAAAGTATCCTTATTGCTCCAGCCATTATCACTACAGTGACCCACAGTTTCTGGTGGGGCTTCTCGATAAGTTCATCATATGTATCAAATGTCATCATATGTATCATTAACAAACTATTAGTTTGCTCTTCGGAAGAGGGGGGGGCATGAGGGACTTAGTATAATATATTATTATATACATTAGTATATATATTAGTATAACTATAAATAAGCATTTAAGGAACTTAATAGAAGGGGCAACAAAGTTAGTTTCATAAATTCCGAAACATGGGGCAAGATGACGAGCTCGTCATCTTGCCCCGTGTTTCGTTTCGTCATCTTGCCCCAGACTGCCATTTTTGAAGGATTCATATTTATTTCCATAAAAAAATGCGTTTATTTGGTGCTTATTCATATAAATAGGTATTATTTAAACTAAGGTACACATTAATACTAATGAGAAGCAATAAATCTTACCTGTACTTGCATCAGAGCTTATTTGCACATGGATAAAAGTTAGATCGCGGTAGCGGTAAACCAGAACAATTTCATAACTGTCTTGAAAATGACGATTTCAGCGACTTTATAGTATTGCTGAACGAAGAATAGATAGAAGAATCTCCTATCCTAGCGGACCTATCCTACCTAGCGGCAAATGAAAAAAATACGAAATTCGTCATCTTGCCCGGCTCGTCATCTTGCCCCGGTCTCCCCTATATGAATTTTAAGTGCTTTTCCAATGGCGGTATGTTCATTGCTTCTATTTCATCATGAAATATATGCAATGGTTTCGACGCAGTCTACTTATTTAAAAATAATCTCCCATTTTCTGACAAAAAGTTCTTTGTAACAAAAAGCTTATTTACAGGAAGCTATATTCTTGTAAAATCATTAATTTACTGCATTCCAGGGACAGCTCATCTATTTGCTTACTTGGGCATGAACTCCTGGATTGCAAAAAAAAACAAAGAAATTAATTAGCTAATCATTTGAAATAACATTAAATACACCAATTAGTGGCATAGCAACAGATTTCTCAATAGAGGTGTTGAGGCTGAAAATAACCATCTCTAACACTTCTGTCATAATTTTGTACTTAATTTTATGCATACTGTCATACTTGCTTAAAATTGATTAAATGTTGAAAAAATCTTTTAAAACATAAATTGTTTTTTATTTGCGAGTTTCATCGTGAGAGTTTGTTTTTGACTTAAACATGGGTCTGGAACAGGGAACCATCCCCCTTCTTATGTCCTTTTGTTCAATTCTATATTTTTTATATGCACTTTGTTTCATTTCCTAGTTGTACAGTAAATGCCTTTTTTCATATCCATGATGAAATTTTTATTCATTTCAACCAATTAATCCATGTTTCCCTCAAAGTTCATCTTGTGACCGATGAAGAGAACATTGAGAATGACACCTGTTGTGATGAAAAGAGCTATTTTATTGTGTGAACTTTTATGAGAAAGTTTGAAAGTTTTTTAGATATTATTTATTTATTTACTGCCGTCCCCGCTTAATCGGGTAACGGATAAACGAATATCTTGCTTATACGAATAACACATTCTGGAACCGTACTTTTGACGCAATGTTAAAGGTCCCCGCTTAATCGAATGATATTTCTTGGAACCGACAGTATTCGTTTAAGTGGGGCCGACAGTATTTATTTTTTTTAAGGTTTTTTTTTAGAGGTTTTTGCCCAACCCACACAGGGTGGCTTATACCCCGTCAGTAAGAATGAAAAAAGCTTACCAAAGTTATTGATATATATTTACATGACAACAACAAAGTTTTGTAACACACAGAAAGGAAGTCAGGACATCCATGAGTTAAGCGAGACTTGAACGCTTGCCTCCAACTGTCAAAAGCACTCTCTACTACCTCAGCGCCATCGAGGTCCCCTTGATATTATTTTTTTTATGAAAGAGTTCATACGCATAGGTATAGTTATTATATTGTTAGTGGTGTAAATCACATGTGCATAATATTTCATTGTTTTTATTAATTGTTTGAATTATACTGTGTTTACAATTCTCTCTTTCATTAGAGATAATTGTAAACATTATATTTTGTTCATTGTTTATGCAGCTTAAAATATATGTGAAAAATACTTATAGGAAAAAGAAAAGACTTGATGGAATAAAGAGAATTCATCCCAATGGTCAAGTGATTGCAATTGTCTGTTAATATAATTTTCAGCATTTGTTCTCATTTGGCTTTTAGGATATGTCCCTCAGCCCTGAAAACCTGCGGAGAAGAAAATAAGGAAGGTTTGTAATTTTTGTACTGCGATAGAGTCATTATTTTTATATTTTAATTTCCAGAAAAACAATTTCTGTTCTTATATTGATTTCTGCATGTAAAAATTGTCTTCCAAGTGAAACGATGCCTCTGGGGGTGCTGGGCCTAGGGTTTGCTCAACCCTAGGTTCTGGTTCAAAATTAAGAACAGAACGCCCTTCAGGGCCCTATCCCCGGTTAAACCACGAAGCTGTGGTAGGTACGGGGGACCCTGGAGGTGTGAAATGAAAATGAAATGTAAAAATTGTCTCGAACTATTTTAGATTTATTCAGGCTTAATTTCTGCCGAAAGAAGTGTAGTAAAGCCTTGTAGTCCCAGCAATTTATTTTTAAGCGTTAATACTCTGGATTTCTTCTTAAATGGTAAAAAGTGTATAATAAAACGGACATGTGCAGGAGCTCAAATGATGTCACCTCCCATGTAATTAACCCTGTGCTTAACATGCAGTTAATGATGGAACTCTGATCATTTGTGATCAAAAGGAAGAATTTATGAAAACTACTTTAATGTACTGACATGTTTAGCTTTAGTGTAATAAATATCAGGACTTCAGTAGGCTTTCAATAAATTTCACAGATGTAATTGTTTCATATTTCATTTCATAATTTTCTGTTATACTGAGTTAAAGTATATATCTCGTTAATGGATTCATTTACAAAAAAATATTTCATACTCAAGTTTTGCTTACTTTATCAAGCAAAACCCACAACCCTTTTTTTATATATATTTGCTTTGAATTCAAATAAAAGGTGGGTGACTCACTTACCCCTTACTATGGGGTAAGAAGGGTCCCCCTTGAGATGTTTTTAAAAATGTAATCGTTAAAAATAGTTAAAACATTGTTTTAAAAAATAATGCTAAATCAGACCTTGGCTGTCGCTAAAAGAAGAATTGAATATAGTGAAATTTGAATTTAAAATTTAATTCTTAATTGATAAAATCTAAACTAAAACTTTTGTACAAATTCAACCATTTTATATTTTTAGAAAAATAGCCTTTTGTTTGATGTATGATTACTTTACTACACCTGTCCCTATATTCTTTTTGAAAATTGAATGCATATAAATGTTTGAATAAACTTATTTAAAGTTTATAAACAAAACATAAACATATAAAGACTGTTTTGCCAAATATACCTCCCAGAAGTGAATTCTGGCTGTGCTAGTACAAAATTTAAAGTATATTTTTTTTCCTTGACTGCATAAAAATGTACACTTGATTCCTCATTTAGTTCCAAGAACATGTTTGATAAGGTCTTTGATGCAATAATTAGCTAAATGTTGATAACTATCCTTTTCTATTGTTACTACTATTTGAAAGAAAACTTAATTCTTTCTACAATTACTGTCATCTACGCTTAATCGGATACCGGATAAACGAATACCCTCTTATACAAATAAAACATCCCGGAACAGAATATTTCCCAGCCGTAGACGCAATGTTAAAGATCCTCGCTCAATTGAATAATATTTCTTGGAACCAACAGTATTTAAAAAGAAACCGTATATTGTGTTTACTTTTGTAGAAGTAATTTAGTGGTAAATAATTAGAAGTATATTGATTGCTAGATTTATTGTAGTTAACAGTTTAATATTTTAAACAGCATTATATAGTTGATGTAACCTCCATCAATGGTTGATTGATAGGGGAAAAATCACTTTGATTAAAGTTTAGTAATTAATAGAGGACTACTTTTCTAAAATTAAACGCTGAATATCATTTCCACTAAAATCACAAGTTTACAGACACTAATGAATCACTTCATTGCTTCTTATGAATTGAAAAATTTAGGCACATTAGAATGGGGAAAAAATTAATAAATTGAATTTAATGAAAAGATAGACTTATCTTTTCATTAAATTCAATTTATTAATTACAAATGCTTAGATAAAATAATAAAAAATAAAACAATAAAATGGAATGAAAAAGCTTTGTTTTTAATTTTTCTGCTTAATTTGTCAGCAATTGTATGAAGAATAAAATTAATTACTTAGCCGCTTATACATGGCTTATACATACCTGCTTATACATGGAGATTAGGGTGATTCAAAAAAAATTTTTTTGAATTTCTCTGGTCTTACCCCGCAGTTTTTTTACACTATTCATGAATGTGATGTATGTGAAATTTTAGCTCAATTGAATAATATTTAGAGGTCGCTCAACGCGATCGAATTCTGTTAAAAATTAGCAATTTCGAGAGTTGGAATATATAGCTTCATTACCCGAAATAATATTATTCTTCATATAAAATGGAATAACTCAAAACGTTAGTTTACTCTGCTAAGTAATTAGTCAATAAAATAATAGCTCAAAGTGAGTTGTAACGATTACCCCCCCCCCCCGCTCCAAAGCTGCATTATCTCTTACCTGAGTTTGGGTAGAAAATGCAGCTGCAATCTCGGGCTGTGGTTTCTGTTTTCTTTTCGGTTGTTTGAGGTGTATGAGTTTATTTCGCTAAAACACCTAGCATCCACTCTAGACAGGGCCCAGTATAAGTGACAGAAAGCCACTTTGATAGTAGCTGCTACAGTACAAAGTATGGGTCAAAATGGGGAAGATTTGACTACGTCCATAAAACGGTAAATGCAAACTATTCGCTCTGAATTGGCCGTTAACTTACAAAAGTGGTTTAAATCTAGGACTTCCTTTGATAGTTCACTGGAACGAAACACTTATGCATATTGGGAAAATGAAGGATGATTGGCGGGTTTCATACCAGTATTAGTATCAGGAACACAAGCATTGATGACTTACTTCTGGGTTCTAGTAAGTTAGTCAGGCATTGGAATTGCTACGGAAAATGCTGCTATACGATAACCAGTTAGATAAATGGGAACTTACTGAGCTCGGTATGTGTTTCAATACGACATGCATTGCCGGTACTAAAGTTGGAGCATGTTTGAACTTGGGAAAAAAAAACCAGGGAAGCAACTTTTATATTGTGCTTTCCGCCATTATATTTTAGACATTGTGTTTTCTGTGGTATTACAACCGAAATCTATTCTACTCTTGGTCTCTCGGTATTTTAACCGATAAACCAAGAAATAGGTAGAATTGGGGTATTTGCGTGCAATGTCAGATGCGATGTTCACGCAATTGTGTGGAACCATCCACTGCCATTGGATCAACAATACTGCTTTTTAAGCGGTTTTATAGCAATCATAGTCTAGAATAAAACATTCTAATTTTAAACCTGGAGTGAGGAATGATGAGGTTGAGGAGTTCGTAGCACATTCAGAGCAACGTGCAAATAGTAATGGAAATTACACAAAGTTAACTTCTGATCACCCATGTAAAAGAAGTGTCCAAGGAAGATACTAGAGCTAAGTGCGATTTTCTTGAGCAGAGCACCTTCTCTTGGTGTATGTTTTCGTGTCCCAGGAGTGATTCCTCATGTTATATCTGTGTTAAAGATTCTTTATGGCTTCAAGTTATGGATATTTTTCAACCAGTTCTAACTTGCAGCTGGACAAACAAAAGGTATACGTAACATATGAATGTGATTTCTTTCACATTCTTATCGTTAATGGGAAAGAATATCTAAGAGCTGGGTTCCCAGCAACCCTTTTTGTGCAAGCACTAAGAAATGATTTGGAATATTTTTAGCGTCCTTATTCATGTACAGAAGAAACTCAAAATATATCAGCTGTTTGATCCTGAGCATTCGAATCTTTAAGATAGCTACCAACAAGGCTTTATACTACCAAAGAAACTGAGGATTGTCAACGACAATACGGAGCGTGGCATGGCCCTTATTGAAGCATTTGTTAAGACTATCACTAACGACGAAAAACAAAGACAGTGTCTTCTTCAAGTGGTACAGGAACACAGAAAAGTTTTCAAAGTTGCAAAAAAGTAACCTTAAAAAGTATTGCTAGAATTAATGAGCGAATTACAATGTATTTAAATTTGTTTTTTATATTTTTCCCGTATTTGATTAGTTTTCATACTTTTCTGCATTTCATTGGTTTTTCAGATATATAGTTCATTTTGTGATTGCACGCTTTTTATCTTCGGAGATATAAAAAAGCAATAAAGTAACTTTATTATTATTATTATTTACGTTCGCATTTGTGCCACTATTACAAAATTTGAAGTACTCCTAAATGTAAATATAGTTTACTAAAATTTTGGGCGAATAATTCAGTGTATATAAAGGGCCTAAATAAGACGGTAAGACGAATAAAAATACAAAGGCTACTTTTTCTATAGATATCATTTACGATCACGTTTTTGTCAATATCACGAAATTTCAAGGCATTTGAGCGACCTCTAAATATTAATATATTTTGTCAAAATTTTGCACAAATAATCAGTGTATATAGTGGCACAAAATAAGAGGGTAAGACGCACAAAAATACAAAGGCTACTTTTTTCTATAGATATCATTTACGATCACGTTTTTGTCAATATCACGAAATTTCAAGGCGTTTGAGCGACCTCTAAATATTAATATATTTTGCCAAAATTTTGCACAAATAATCAGTGTATATAGTGGCACAAAATAAGAGGGTAAGACGCACAAAAATACAAAGTTTATTTTTTTTTCCATACATTTCTGAATCACCCTAATGGAGATGCATTTAGTTCTCAAAGTTAGGGGACGGCTTGTAAGTGCCGAACTCCTCACTGAATATACTCATGTTGCATATCTTTATTTGATACATTTATCCTATTTTTTTCATAAATTCAGATTATGCGAGAAATAATTCTAGGTCGTTATTGGATACAGAAGTTAGAAATGGCGGTCAGAACTGGCTGTGCTCGGTTGAAGCAAGGCATTTATTGAAAAATTTATGATTTTCATCTATTTATGAATATATTCTGTTATGTAAATGAAATTGTATATTTTCTGTGTGAACATATTGTAAATAAAGCATATGTATGAATTTTATGTGTGAGTTTCTCTTTATTCATGAAAAAATATAAGTTTATTTTATATGTATTTTTTAATGCATTATTAAAGATAATACTTTTTCTCAGAGAACAGAACTACAGCTTGTTATTTCTTACTGAGTTGGAATATATGTACATGACTCAACTAAATCATTTTCAGTTCATCTTTCAAACTATGGAAAACAGTACAAACATGCCTAAATTGGTTGTAAAACTAACTATCAAAACTTGCTAACTTTTTTTATAAGTTGTGTATTAACTCTTTAGTACAGTTGAGCGCGCTTATTAGAATATCAGTTAAAGGAATATCTCGCTTTATAAAAGCAGGATAATACTATAATACATTTTCAATGTACCAAATGATGTAATGCATTATTTTAATCCCAGATAATGGAATATGCCTCTTAATAGAAAAAAAATTTTCGTGGCAAAAGGGCTATTCCATTACGCGGGCTCGACTGTATTTAAAAAGTAGTCTTGATTTTTAAAAAAAAGAATAAATGTATGTCATGTGCATATTTGTAAGAAAAAAACAGAAGGAATCATGTACAGAGGGTGTACATTAACGATAGTAACACATTAGATACAGTGAAGCACCGTTTATATGTTTTTCTTTTATACGTTTTTCAAGTGGTCCTGGCAGATTCCAATACATATTAACATATACCTATTATGGGTTTTTTTATTTGTACACGTTTTTTCGTGCACTCCCTTAAAAAACGTATAAATGAGGCTTTACTGTATAAAAATAAAAAAATTAGCAATTTCACTTTTTGTTTTATTTAAATTGGACTATGTATATACACATAGAAGCACACGCGTCTTTAACTATGTACACGTGAAGAAAGAAAGTTGAATAAAACTGCTCTGTTTAAGTTAAGAAGTATTTGAAAATATTTAAAACGGATTTAATTCAGATACGAGTAAGCAAGAGTAAGTTAATTTTAAAATTAATCACTAAAAGAATACTTTTTTGGGGGGGTGTTATGGGGAACATCTGAAATAGTATGTAATAAAAAATCATTTATTGGTAAAAATTAATGAAAACCTATCCTTTTGATGGAAAAAAGCTGTGATTCATAGCTATTGCAAAAACTTGTATACAAAATTACAGGTTGTAAAATTCCTTTTCATATTAAATAAGTCTTTTAGCAATTCAAAATAATTTTTAAATCTGTAGTATTTTTATATCTTTAAATATACTAAAAAATCCTCATTATAATCACGAAATAAAAAATTCTGGTAAGAATGTACTGTGAATGATTAATTATACAAATTTTTAATTTATTTTAAAGCTGTAACAAAATTTGCAGGTTTAAGAATCATTTTTTGTGTTAAAAAATGAGTTGTTATAAATATCAACACTTTTACTCTTGATATTCAGATATTTACAACTGACTTGGTTTTTTTAATACAAAAAATGCGATTTTTAAACCTGTAAATTTGCTTACAGTTTTAAAATATATTTAAAACAACATTAAATCCAAAAAAACATCGTTTTGGATAGCTCACAGATATATAAGAGCATTAAAATGTATATCTATTTCCCAACTATACAATATATTGGCGCGCAGTGTTTTAAAAGGCCTAAAAGTGGCGCGCAACATTTGGAAGTCGCCGGTAAAAGGTGATAATAATTCGTTCTGGAAGACGGTGTCAAAAGTTTTATAGCAGACGACGCAATTCGCACGGCAACCCACAGCAGACGCAATGACGTAGCGGCCGACAGGTCCCGACGTCACGCTCCCAAAAGTTGAGGGAAAAATTGAGGTTGAGGAAAAAGTTGCCCAGTGTTATAATATTGAGGCTTTGTTGATAACTGGAAAGAAAATGAATTAGAAAATCTCAAATAACTCTGAAAATCAAATATTTCTTATTTTAACAAATAATGAGATATCTTTAACTGCATCAGGATGTTTTCGTTCTTTTAGGATTGCTGATGTTGATAAGAATTTTGAGGGACAAATGTCCTCTTCCTGATTAGGACTCCTGGAGAATTGGGAACGGAAAGTAACTATAGAGGGCGCTACAAATAGGATAAACAAGACATCGCCTATGCTTTTCTAGCAGACGCTTTGCTTTTTAATTTGTTGATTTTACTATTATTTTGGCCCACTTTTCTCAGTGTAGGATCGTTTCGCTTATATTTGTTACTGTTATTTCATTTTCAATGCATTGATCATTATTTAAAATGTTTTTTTACTAAATTAACCGTAATTTTTAACATCGCGTGAGATAAGCTAGCACTAACGTTGCTTTTTCAAAATGCTTAAGTCCTTTTAAATCTTTTCTTGTTTAAATCTTTCTCGTTGTTGAAAAAAGGATGAATTAAATAAACGCAGATTAAAAACGACTGCAAAGACGCATTTAAACTTTAAATTATTGCTTAGAAAATTGGTTTCGTCTAAGCATGGATGAGAGTAGGAGGATCGTGAGTAGGATCGGAGCTCGGAGCATTTCACTACAATTCGGTTTACAACCCTGTATTTGGCGTAAATTTTCCCTTGCTTTTCATTGATTGTTTGGCGCGCGAAAGCAAGGAGAAGGATTTGGCTGTGATGGAACAGTGGTTGTATTTAAAGCGGTAAATATTTTTATATTTAATATTAGTTTAATGTTCTTTAAAATATGCATATGTTACAGTAACTGCTCGTAATGATCGATGTAGCAAATGGTAGCGATTTATTTACAAAACTGCTCCGTGCTAATGTGATGAGATCTCAATTTCCTTGTTTAAAAGTTAAGCGAAAGATATCTAATCTTTGCTTTTTTCTCTTCTAGGTACAATCACGATGCAAATTTAAGTTATTCAATTTTTTAATTTCCGGAAATTTGGTATGAATTATTAACTATTAGCAAATGGGGTTTGCATTCTCAAACGTGGTATGATTTCCAGTAATTTTGCTCTAATGTTTCAATATTTCGCTATAAAGATGTGTACGACCATTGTACATTTATTCAACATTCATTATTCATTCCTTTTTATAATATATTATTAGTGGGATGATTTAAGAAAATTATTGACTGTAAACGAAGCTCGAACCGTTAATCACAAAGTACTCTATTAAAAAAAATAGATTTTTGAAGTATTTACTTTTTAGAAATGGTTTTAAGTTTGCTTGGAATCGTATTACTAGGTAATTTTCTCATATTTAACATTAAAATGTATACTTTACGAAAAGGATCAAATGAGACAAAATATGAAGCTACTGTTAAGAAAATACTGTTTACGAAGAAATACCCTCAAGGGATTTTTAAAAGTTCAATTCTAAGAGCATTGTAAATTTTCAACAGTAATGAGACATTAATGCATTGATAGTTAAAATTTTAATGATGGTTTTTGAAATCCTAATCAGTTAATTGGAGGAATGTTAAAACTTTATTGTCCTGTCATTTATTTCGTATCACAATTTTTTTAGAATGGTCATATAAGCAACAAAATTCTTGTGTGCATTAGTATTTGTACATGAAAGCTTTTTAATATTTTTGAAGGAGTTGAAATTAGTAATTGAAGTTTTCGATTTATGATAGCTTAATAAACCCATAGATTGTTTGTATTGTATGAATTTTGAATAAATATTTCTTAACAAGTTTGATTTTCATGTCAGTTCTCGATGCTATCACATTAAATTGGATTATAACACATGTGTCATAGCATGTGGGATTATTGTCAAATTTTACTCAAACTCAATTTGAGTAAAATTACAAAGTTAAAGACACTAGCAAAACTTAATAGTATCTTAAGTTAAATATTTATAGGTATTTCTCTTTGGGATGGAGGGATGGGGGGATATTATTACTACTTTTAGAGATCAGTCATTAGCAATGCTGGAAAGGTTGTTTATAGGTGTCTCATTAAAGTGGAATTTTCAAGTTTAACCAAAAAGTAGCATATAGGTAAAAAAAAAAAAAAAAAAAAAAAAAACTATACATGCTTTGTTTCATTCATTGAAAAGTTCCCATAGAGGTTCTTCCACCTTTGTATTGAAGCTGGATTCGACCTTATTCAGACGCGGTTCAATTTTGGTATCTGGGACCGATTCGATTAGGAAAGCTCAATCTCATTTTGGGGCCTCCTTTCTTTTGTGGGGAGTTGTACCATTTGCGAGCCAGAACAAAGTTTTGGGACATTGAGGGAGTATCTGCAGAAAACTACCAGTGAAATAGTGCTTTAATGTCACTTTTTGATGCTCAATGCTGATAATATGCATTACTGACAAATTTGTGTAAAACTTGTTTCATATTACATTAAAATTATTGGACAACAGAGGATTCAGGGGTTGGGGGCTTCCTAAAGAGATAAAATTTAAACGTACCATTAAGTATTTTTTTTATTCTGTTCTTCATAAGTAAAAACTTAAAACGATTTCTTTAAGCACATCTAAAAAACAAAATCAATTTGGTTTGCTATTAGATTAATATTGTAGTCAGTAGTTAATGCAAAGAATACACAAAACGCACAATTTGAATGAAATACGTTCATTAATAAAAAAAAAAAAAGAAGTGACCACTGTGTTTTAATAACTTCCTGTTTTAATCATTACCGACAAGGATTCTAAGAAATACTGTCCATTGTTACACCATTTTGGGGAAATTATATAAGGTTAAGCTGTAAATTTGCTTAAAATGACAAAAAGATATTTTACCATCACATTTGAAGTAAAGCAGTGCATGTTATTTCTATGCTTTGCAGTACATTTTAATAGGTTTTAAGATTTCTTGAAAAACTTTTTAGAGGAGCCTCATAATTGTACAGGAACAAGAGCATACTCTAGTGCCTCTCTCACCCCGCCCCTCAACCAATAAGAGAAAATTGTTCTCAACAAACCTGAAAAAGTATCACGTATTATACTCTGTTACTTTAAAATTGGTGTATCAAGTTTTAAAAAAATTGTGTCGTCTCTATGAAAACCACATGAAAGAGAATAGCTCCTCTCTTTTTTTTATGCATTGCTGTTGAATGATTTATTTTATCTAATTGCATTTACACTGTTGTTTATATCCTCACACACCAGTTATTTTTTAACGTTTTCTAACAAATCTAGGCATAAATAAAGCATAAATTTCTTCGAAAAAATTGTGCTTCATTGATGTTGATTTTTCAAATGAATATAGTTTTCGCACAAAGCAATTTTAATTGTTTGCATTTAATCATTGTTGCAAAAGCTAAATGGGAAAAAAGTCCATAGCGACATAACTATGATATCGATAAGGGGGAAAAGTGCAGAGTGGGAAATTAATTTCGCTTCCACACGCCAGCTCTCATTACACAAAGTACAACTTCCGCCCTTTTTTCCATTCAACTGAGATTTGTTTTGGTTTCAAAGTATACAACTTTTTTTGCAATAACTTTACTTTTTAGATAAAGTATCAAAATAATTCTGAAATATCCTATAGACATTAATATGACAGCGGAGCTTACTGAATATATTCTCTCGCTCTTATAACAATAAGATAAGTTCAATTTGAAAAATTTATTTCATGGTGTCAAACATATGTGTCCAGAACCAAGGCAAATACTTCTACACTCTGAACAAAATATTTAATTATGATAACAAAGCTAAAATTGCAAATACTTTTCATTAATTAAATGTCATTTTTTTTTATAGGTAACTAACGCTAAACAATGAAAGTTTAGGGCCCCTAAAATCTGCCCCCCCCCCCCTCCCTAGTTGTCCCTGCGGGAGGGGAGTGGTGGCTTTTTTACTTCTCAGTGTCCCTTCCACAAAACCTTTCTGTGTCTGCAACTATTTAACAATACAGTTTTGATTCAAAGAGGTTCATATAATATTGAAATATAACTATGCAGCAAAGCTAATCATCTTAAGAACTTTCAGGCAATGTCTTGACAAACATTATGAAATATCTTAAACATTATTTCTTTTGGTTATTTTATTTCTTAGAGCTGATGAGACATGGTCCAGTAAGTCCGCAGACTTGGGTACTAAAATAAAACAAAATTAATTTTGTTGTTCATTGAAAAAATGAGTTCAGCTCAAATTTTATGCAAATATTTTATTTTTGAAATTATATATAGCATTTATCATTTTATTATTCTTCAATCAGCCATATTGAGATGAAAAAAACATGAAACTCCATTTGTATTCAACTTGCAAGGTTATTTATTTTGTGTGACAGCACAAAAAGCAGCTTTCTTCTAATTTGCTGGTTTTATTAAAATTGGTTTCACTAAATTTTTTGCAATGCTGCATTCTTTAATGATTTCATCAAAAACATTTCGCTTGGCTTGATTAGACCTCGAGTCCTGGACTCGATATTTCTGAAAATAAATAAATAAAAAATACTTTGGGTGATGGTGATAAACCTTTCCCTGTTATTACGTATTTCTGTGTGTCCCACCTACCTTTTATGCATGGCTCTGCTTGCCTGTATCTATAATAGATATATTGTGCAAAATTGTTAGAGCACATTATAGTATATAATTAGTTAATATAATAAATCTAAATATTTATAATACTTACTTTTTTTGTAAATAAATACAGTTTACACATTAGTATCTAGGTACAAATATATTTGAATGAGCGAGTAATTCATTAATCAACAATAGAAAAGTACATTTTAGAAAATGGACATATATGATACTTTGTGGTTTAGATACATATATTTGAAATACCTACAATCAAGAGAACAGGGAAGAAAAGCTATGTCAAGTTCCTTATTGCTTGAAACAATATTCGTAGGAAGTTTTAAGATACCTCACTTTTCTTTATTGTAGTATAAACTTTAAGGATGATTTTTTTCCTTGATCCTGCACGAAGAGATTCTGCACAATATTTAATTTTCAAGACAGGAGGTACTTCACTCACCTTTTACAAAACTTGAAAAATAAGAGTATTGTGAAATACGTATGCAGTTACACCATCATTTGCTCTACACGTTTACCTGGAAAAAAAACTTCACAAGATGCCACTTTATCAAATGCAGTAGACATACTTGGAAGTTATTTCACCGGGTCTGTGTACCGTATTTTCCGGTAGATAAGCCGCACCTCCGTATAAGCCGCACTTCGCAAAATTCGGGAGAAAAAAAATGCGTTTCATCAGATACGCCGCATCGGCGTATAAGCCGCATAAAACTTTGTCAAAAATTTATTAATCTGCGAGAGAACCGACACCTACGCTATATACTGGTATTGACGTCGTTCAAAAACAATGACAAAGAAGTAGTAACATTGATTTGAAAATAGTGTTTCAATATTATAAATAAATAAAATGTTGCAACATCTTGGCGATAACTGCAACTTATAGTAACCCTGTTCTGCTCCAGTTGGTTTCTTCTGCAACCCTACTTCCCATCCTCACGGCAACGGCTGGCAGACGTTTTTTTTTTATTATTTGTTTTTCGTTTGGATTCGTTTTCCTTTATTAGACACGTTGGTTATGGTTGATGTTTTTTTTTTTTTTCTTAATTTATTCCACTTCCTTATCGGATGTAGGAGAATAAAATAACATCTGAATAAGCAGAAATGCTATCGCCCTTTTCAAAATAGATCTTTTCAATGGCGTTCCATTTCTGGTTTTCGATGTCAGACTCTAATTTGTTTTGTTTTTAAGCAATAACTAAACATAACATGAACTTTGAAAAAACAAAAAAAAAAAAAAAAAAGACAAAAAAAAACTTTAACATCATATAAGCCGCCATGGCATATAAGCCGCAGGAGTTAAAATTCAGCTTTTAAACACGTATAAGCCGCGGCTTATCTACGCGAAAATACGGTAGATTATAGTGTTTGAAACTGCCACTTAATTATTTTCTTGCATACTTCAACTTTTTCGTTCTGGCCAAGTATCCTCCATAAATAAAGTCCAAGGTTGACTGCCTCTATAAAATCTACAAAGGAAAAAAACTTAGTCAATGTTTTACAATATAAATGCAAGGAACAAAGACAGGATCGGACCCAGCCAGCATGATCCTAGTCAATTTATGGCCCTTAATGAAGATCAATGGCACTTTTAAAGCTTTCCACTCCCCTGCTTACTATAGCCTCTTTCACCTGACACAGTGCCCTGCCTAGTTATACTAGGCAGGAAACTTACCCCCTATCATGATTTATCAGAAAAACAAACTTCAATTGGCCCTCTTTCAAACCAAAGTAATAGGTTCATTTTCTGAGCAATAGTATTATAATTATACGAACATTTCAAAAAACCGTGCCCGGACAGATTTCGTGTGAAAAATGACGAGTTTACAGAGAATCGCCCATATAAGAATTGGAAGACTGTAGAAGTAGTACTTTTGCGAGGTAAACCAGCAGATATTAAAAACCATACATATTTCTTTTGATGTCAAATTCAGTGTTGAGGTTGTAAGATAAAATATTTATCTACACTCACTTGCATTTTATTTCCTTTTAAGCACTCTTGGCCGCCAAAATAAGTATTTTCTTCGAAAGTGAACGAATTTGCTTCTTGATGCATGTTTGCAACTTAATTTTGTTTTATTACGCAAGTTTAAACAAACAGATTGATCTCTTTTATGATTTCACTTTTCAAAAACGAACACTTAGCTTCAACACATAAAATTATTTAAGAAAAATACACTAAACAATACGACAGCATACCTGAGATATGAAACACGAGGTCAGGATCGACTGGCGTTCGAGGACACATAATGCCATCGCCAAATTTAGCGGAGTACGAAATCACGCCAAATTACTTCAAAGGTTGCTGGAAAAATGGAGGAGTAGCAGACACTTCCATCCGTAAAACTGACGGATGCATTCAAAAAGTCTGACCGGAAACACCGATGGCCAACGCGTTCGAAAAGTCTGGTGGTCTGGATGGTAGTAACTTATTGGGAACGGAAAGTAACTATAGAGGGCGCTACAAATAGGAGAAACAAAAGCCATCGTCTATGCTTTTCTAACGGAAGATTTGCTTTTTATCTTTTTTCTCATTGATTTTACTGTTATTTTAGCCGCCTTTTCTCAGTTTAGGATTGTTGTACCTATTACTGTTATTTCATTTTCAATGCATTGATCACATTTTAAGGTATTTTTTTTACTAAATGAACCGTATTTTTTTGACACCGCGTGGGATACACTTGCACTAATGTTAATTTTTAAAATGCTTAAGGCAGGAATTCAAGTGAAACACCATTGCAATCGCTTCGATGCGATCGCAAAATAAATGCTAATGCAACTTAACTTGGAACTGACGTCACTACGGGTGGAGCCAATAAGAGCTCACAAGCCGTCAGCGATCTCCTCTTATTCGCCAAATAGGCTGTGACGTTTTACCTAGCTCGTTTTTTATCGGCAAACGTCACGCTGACGTCACGATGTTTTTATCAATAAACGTTCTAATGTAATTCATTTTCAGTAGCGATTGTAATTTGCGATCGCCTGTTTCACTTGAATGGACAACTACAGCATTTTTTGTTTTTAATTTTAATACACTCAGAATGACCTAAAAAGGTCGAAAAACATTTTTTCCCGAATTTCAGTGCGATATTTTAAAAGTTATTGACAGGCAAAAACAGATTAGTTTCGTTTTCAGCTAAAACGGGGTGTCACGTGACTCTCGAGTTGTGACGTCGGATGTGCCTTACGCGCCAGCTCCCCTATTATTCTCCGTCTTTCTTCAATATCCGAACGCTTTCGGTAAGGAAAGGATAGAATTATTTTCACGCTTTGGAGTTAAATTATTGGAATATCTGTCAGTTAGATATAAATCCCGATCTTCTGTATTTATTTATGTGTTAAAATTATTTCTGTATTTATTTATGTGTTTTTTTGTGAATTGAGATCATGGTATGATTAGTTTTTAAACCATATCTTTTTCAAAAAGAATATTCACTGAGAAACATATTCAGAAGGAACTTCTTTTCTTACCCTGCACTTGCACTATTGTTTGAATTTTCGAGAATTCTCCTTTTTACCCTAGGGAAATGAAGAATGTACAGATCAAGGGAGAACCACACTTTTCAGGAATTTTGAAAGATCTCACACCTGCAGGTGGTCAATGGTCACCTGAGACATTCGTTTTAGATAAGCAGCAGGCGACTCCAACACATTAACATAAAACATATAATGACCAAGGAATTGATACTGCTTTGAAAGCATGTTATCGGCATGAAATGAAGGCAGAAATGCAATTAATTTCAGATATCATTTTTAGAAATTCTAAGTGATTTTTCGAGTTATGAAAAGTGATTCGTTTTGCTCATGGTTTTGTATTTGTTTAATGCTCAAAACGAAAAAAAAAATAATTAAGAGTTACCTCTTTTTAAGTTTCAAAAGTATGAATTTTCCAACCTCACTTTCTTGTGCACATCGATTTACATGAAACATTATTGCAATAGATATCCTATTAAGGTTATTTATTTTTCAAAGTACTATACACGACCTTCGTAGCAATTTTTATAAATATTAATTTGTTTGAAAGGGAAGATTAAAATCACATGCATGTGGTAGTGGTAGGTTATCCAACAATGGTAGTCAAGCCACCAACTTACGAACTCAACCACTAAATCCACCCCGTGTTTAAAGATTATTTGTTAGTTTACTTTCTCTGCCCTAATGTTCACATTTTGCTTCCGCATTTTAATTATTTCCAAATACAATGAAAAATAATAGTAGCTGTAAATTTTTTGTTAACAAATTTAAGGAACAGATTGAAGGTAGGTGTAAATCATTCTCTTTTTATGCACAGTACATTTATGGTAAAATTAAAGTCAAAATCTTTTTTGTTTTCTTTCATTATTATTGTTATTGTTATTATTTTTTACTTGATATCTTAGTTTTATTTTTAATTAAATTTCAAAACCATTTATTTTAAATAAATTTCGAAACAAAGCACTTTTTAAATAAACATTAATTTTTTTTTCATTTAAAGACTATTTCCATCAGCTTGATTCGCAATAAAAAGTATAAAATAAAATAAGTATTTGATTTCTTGATTACAATACTCAAAATTTTCAATTGATTTTAAGATATTTTTTTATATTTCGGTTAATGCTAAATTAGCCACCCACATTTTTAAATAAGAATTTAAAAGAAGATATAGGCGGTTTACTGCTTAGTAGCTTATACGATACCACCTATTTTTCTTCTTCTCTCAATTTTAATTTAAATTTTATTGGCTGATTTAGCATTTATCTAAATATAAATACATTACGATCAACTGAAATTTTTAAGCATTGTAATCAAGGAATAAAATATTTATTTTATTTTATTCTTTTTAGTGTGAATCAAGCTGATAGAAATAAGGTTTAGATTTAAAAAAAAATATTCTCGTGAAAATTAACTTTCAGGACTTATTTAAACGTTGCAAAATGAAAAACAAACCAGAAAATAATACCCCTGAGCTTGCACATCTCAGCCAAAAAGAAAACTGCTGTTTCAGTGATAAGAACTACATAATCATTTCCTCTGTTATTTGCGCCAAACTATTAATGTTGGCTATCTAGAATAATTGTTTTAACACACAATAATATTTATAAATTAAAGCTTTTTTCAAATATTAAATGTATGTAAGAAAGAATAAAGTTTAAGAAGCATCAGCGTTTAACTCGCATTGAAAAACGTATTGCGAAGGAGAGGGGCGTGGTATACGTCAGGCACGAATGACGTCAAGCCAATCAGAGATCGTTTCTCCTCGCGGCAGTTTGGGGCAACTAAAATGCTTAATAAGTAATTAAATAATTTTTTTTGCGGAAAATAAATTGGATTTTCGAATTTAGGAGATCATTTTATATAAGATAGCATAACTATTTGGAAAATTTAAGAGATGCTGTAGTTGTCCATTCCTGCCTAAGTCCTTTAAATCTTCTCTTGCTTAAGGCAGGAATTCAAGTGAAACACGGACGATCGCAACTCACCATTGCAATCGCAAATTCCCAAATTTGGATAAGTTGCAATCGCTATAAATGCTAATCGCACTGACGTCACTACGGGTGGAGCCAATAAGAGCTCACAAGCAGTCAGCGATCTCCTCTTATTCGCCAAGTAGGCTGTGACGTTTTATCTAGCTCGTTTTTCATAGGCAAACTCACGCTGACGTCACGATGTTTTTATCAAGAAACGTTCTAATGTAATTCACTTCCAGTAGCGATTGCAACATGCGATCACCTGTTTCACTTGAATTCCTGCCTAAATCTCTTTTGTTGTTGAATTATAGATGAATTAAATAAACGCAGATTAAAGACAATTGCAAAAGCGCATTTAATTTTTTAATTATTGCTTAGAAAGATTGTTTTCGTCTCCACATGGATGAGAGTAGGAGGATCGTTAGTAAGATGAGTGAAAAGTGGTTCCGAAAAAAGTTTTCTTATGACGCCTTTATCAGATAAATCAGGAATATAACCGCCTGAAAGATGGTTTCTGCAAATTTAACAGCTATAGAGCTTTCTCTTTTCGTTCAATTAGTTAGGATATACTGAAGATTATTTTTTCTTATAATTTACATTGAATTTTATAATTTACTATAGCGTACTGAAATGCTTTCAGTCGCTTTTCTAAAAATGAACTACGAAGTCACGGACTTTGGCATTTTTACCGAACGAACAAAATTTTTAGAAGCCTGAAAATGTCAGAATGCTCTCATCTCATGACCTACTCTCACATATAAAAATAAAGGAAATCAGAGAAAAGTCTGCCAAAATTTCCTCTTTTGTCTGAATATCAAAATAATGTCTTTTAAACTATGGACAAATACAATATCTTAATTAAATGAAAAATGATCAAATAAGCTTTATGCTGAACTATATTTGAAGTTAAAAATCAACGTAAATAAAGCACAAATAAGGTAGAAAGTACAGCAAATAGCTATTTCAATGCTACAATGGAGCCCCTTCCTCAGTGCAAGAAGCTCAGCAAACAACGTGAAAGCTGTAAGAGAACTGAGCGTGAAGAACGTGGGCCCCGGTATTTATAACAAATGGGCCAGTGCGCTTGAACTCATGACAGGAGCGGGAAAACACCGACCAATCAGCGATCAGCGAAACAGACAGGAGAGCGAAGAAATGGGGAAGAGAGCAAAGGAAAGTAGGGGAAAGAAAAAAGCGCGGGAGAAAAAAAACACTAGAAGACGAAATTATAAAAATTGCTTCCAGATGTCAGGGAAAAATGGAACACTGGAAAAATCATTCACCAGAGAATGGGAATTTTTCCAAATATAGTAAGCTTCCCAAAAATCGAGGTCATAAACTGACGAACATTTACAAATAATTCTAGCCGAAGAAAAATCAAAGCAGTGACCAGAAGTCCAACAATGCTGAGCAATGGAAGAGCGTGCTAGTTCTTTATGTTTAACATAATTTTCATGCTTTTTCAAACGGTGCTTAAGAGGCCGCTTAGTCTGGCCTACATAGCTAAGTCCACATTTGCAAGAGATGCTATAAATGCCCCAGTTGCTTTGGCAATCAATGGGATGCTTCAAGTTTGTAAACTTAATTTTGTTCACAGGAGAGAAAGAAATATCGAAACCAAACTTTTTCAAAATCTTTGAAACTTGGTGACTTATTTTTGGATAAAAAGGCAAAACAATGGCGTAACCAACCTTAGAATCGGAAACCTTGCTAGAATGAGAGGGCTTTATTAGCCTATTATATATAGAACCAATAATCTTGGGCGAGTAACCCCGATCAAAAGCCACAGCTTTTAAATAAGAAAGCTCAGTATGTATTTGATGGGGTTTACTATCGCATGTCCGAAGGTTTAGCGATGGGTAATCCTTTGAGCCCTATTTTAAGTGACATTTATATGCACTACTTTGAGGTAAAACTTTTTGAAACCATAAAGTTTCCGTTCTATGTTCGTTATGTTGACGATTGCTTTGTTTTGCTTGACCAAAACCAAGTTAATAATGAGCTTTTACTTTCCACTCTTAATTCTTTCGATCCTTGCATCCAATTCACTATTGAAATGGAAATTGAAAGTTCTCTTTCATTCTTGGACGTTTTGATTACTAAAAGTAATAACGATTTTATGACTTCAGTGTATCGAAAGCCTTTTGCTGTTACACTACCTTCTCACAACTACTCTTCTCATCCTCGAAACCAAAAGTTGGCCTCATTCCAGGCTTTTGTGTTTCGTGCTTTGAATATCTGTTCATCATCCAGTTCTTTAAATACTGAGCTTTCTTATTTAAAAGCTATGGCTTTTGATCGGGGTTACTCGCCCAAGATTATTGATTCTATATATAATAGGCTAATAAAGCCGTCTCATTCTAGCAAGGTTTCCGATTCTAAGGTTGGTTACACCATTGTTTTGCCTTTTTATCCAAAAATAAGTCATCAAGTTGCAAAGATTTTGAAAAAGTTTGGTTTCGATATTTCTTTCTCTCCTGTGAACAAAATTAAGTTTACAAACTTGAAGCATCCCATTGATTGCCAAAGCAACTGGGGCATTTAAAGCATCTCTTGCAAATGTGGACTTAGCTATGTAGGCCAGACTAAGCGGCCTCTTAAGCACCGTTTGAAAAAGCATGAAAATTATGTTAAACATAAAGAACTAGCACGCTCTTCCATTGCTCAGCATTGTTGGACTTCTGGTCACTGCTTTGATTTTTTCTTCGGCTAGAATTATTTGTAAATGTTCGTCAGTTTATGACCTCGATTTTTGGGAAGCTTACTATAGTTGGAAAAATTCCCATTCTCTGGTGAATGATTTTTCCAGTGTTCCATTGTTCCCTGACATCTGGAAGCAATTTTTATAATTTCGTCTTCTAGTGTTTTTTTTTTCTCCCGCGCTTTTTTCTTTCCCCTACTTTCCTTTGCTCTCTTCCCCATTTCTTCGCTCTCCTGGCTGTTTCGCTGATCGCTGATTGGTCGGTGTTTTCCCGCTCCTGTCATGAGTTCAAGCGCACTGGCCCATTTGTTATAAATACCGGGCCCATGTGCACTGTTAAAACTATTGGTTGCAATTGGCACCTTTCCGGGGTGAAACGCTTGTAACAGGAGCGGCACCCAATAGGGTGCCGAGATTTCACCCTTGGCTTGGGTGAAAAACTGGCACCCTCAATTCAACGAGCAGCACGGGTGAAAGATGGAACCGTATAGGAGAGCATAATGGCACCCTCACTGTTCACTATTGCAGATCCCCCCTGTGCTGTGTGCGTTTTTGTTTTTCAATTGTGTTTACTTTTATTTATTGTTTTTATTCACGAAATCTTGGTACATTTTCACCTTGAATTCAGATTTGAAAATGATCGAAACTTGCAATTTAAGGCATTTTCTCACAGTTCAGACTTTCCAACATATTTTAAAAGAATTCATGACTTGGATTCAACTCAGTAGTTTTAAAATGCTATTGATATTTACTACTGCATCATCTGTACCGAAAATGAAGAGGGGAGAGTATTTTATGGATCCCTTTCAAAAACAATCAAAAATATTCAGTTGTATTATTCGATCAATAAAAAATTGAATCGTTTCATTAACTTCTAAAATTTTAATCAAGAGTAACATATTAAATACGTATGTAAAGTTCGACATTTAAATATCTAAACTAAAGGACTAAGAGATAGGGGTATTTGAAAAGCAGTTTTTGTTAAACGTCCAGTTTCTCGACGGATTAAAAATCGAAATACATTTTAAGGATCTATTCATTTCAACCGAGGGAAGAAAAAAAAAGTAAGCTCTGGTTATAACGAACTTAGCATTCGTCATCAACAACGCCAACGAAAGATATTGACTCTTTCTTTCTTGTTTTTATCGTGGCACACAGACGCATGATAAAAACAAATAAGAAAGAAAGAGTCAGGCAGATTTTTTTTCCCCCTTTCCTTCGCGTTCTGCTTGTTGGTTGTGTCTACGACGCAAAAGAGAATCGCTAAAAGAGATAAATGTCCGTTGGAACAATTTAAAAAGATTGTTATATGTTGGAAACTCTTAGAACTATGATTAAATGCATGTACTTACGTGAGAAATCGAAGATTAAAATGAAGAATTAATCCATTTTTGTAATAAACTCAAGGTGAAATCCAAGACTGAAAACACTGTACCAAAAATTCTGTCATGTCGACGTAAACAAGATGTCTGCCTTTCAAATGGTTGATGATGGTGATGAGACCTTGGAGTCGCAATGCGCAGCCGCGGGCTACCAGGGGTGCCTTTCAGATGTCTCACTGAGCATGCGCTCGCCTAAAGGGTGCCAAAGGCGCTCGAGAATAAGCAGTGGGCACCTTCTGAGAGGCCTTTTGGTACGAAAAGAGCATTTCAAATTCGCTATGGCACCTTGTTTTCACCCCAGCTTTCTTATTTGCACCCCTGAGTCACCCGTAGTTTTAACAGTGTGCTTCGCGCTCAGTTCTCCTACAGCTTTCATGTTGTTTGCTGAGCTTCTTGCACTGAGGAAGGGGCTCCATTGTAGCCTTGAAATCGCTATTGCTGTACTTTCTACCTTATTTGTGCTTTATTTACGTTGATTTTTAACTTCAAATACAGTATCTTAATATATAAAAATTACATGTCCCTGTGTTTGTGGCCAATGAACTCCTCAGCTACTGAACCGATTTTAACCAAATTTTACACGCAGTTTCAGTTTGGTCCAACTTAAATGATAGGATAGTTTTTATCTAAATTTAGGACCGCAATATATTTTTTACTAGCAGTACACACGGCGATGCCCGTGCGAAAAATATAAAGAAAGTCAACTGAATAAATTTAAATTCACTCCACCCTCTTAAGTAAAATTATTATATTCTTTAATTCAAATGTGCACCACGACCTTTTAAAATATATTGATGACACTTTTAATGCCATTTCAGTTTGTAGTGCTCAATGCGAGGATTATTTTAGTTTTAAAGACTTTTTTCTTCTTTTCGTGTGTGTGTGTGACGAACTTATTTATTTTTAGCGAAATTTTTACGTTCCAATGGAACTTTTGACACAACTGTAGAGCCAAGATTTTCGAAAACACTCAACGACCACAGCAATATTGCCCTTGAAATTTAATATAATTCACCGATTTAACCGTAATTTCAATGTAAAATTGGTCGCCAAATCTAAATTTATTAACATAGAGAACCGATTGTATCAGGTAGATCAGCCACAACCATTCTTCCATGATTTTAATGTGAACATTAAAAGGAAAGAAATATAATGTCTTTCGTACCATCGCTTTGAAGTGATTACAATCTAACAGTGACCCTCAAATAATCAAGATTTCACTGGCCGGGAAGTTTGGAAAATTTCCCGATTGTTGCCAAAATTTACGACGCCAAATATGAAAAGTAACTGAATAGCGGTGTTACAGAAAATGTCAGAATGGAACTATCATTATTAAAAATTTAGTGATGGCGGCATTAAATACATGTTTTAAACATGCAATAAAATACTCTTTAGACTGCAAACAACTACTGTTCCTTCCCAGACAGTTTTCTTTTTCTTTGCAGTGGCGGCGCTAGCTATGGGGCAAGGGGGGCAATTGCCCCCCTGTCGGGAACGTCTTGCCCCCCCCCATCGGGGAAAATTTCGTGCTTCGTCGGGAAAAAATATCCGACGATCAAATTTTCCGACAAATTTGAGCGCCGAAAATGTTTCTGATTCCGACGGATTGGTAATTTTCTTCGAATAAAATCATTCAACGAAAAAAACTATTTTGTTTTCTGAAACATTCTCAGTATTCGACAAATCACACGATTTCAGACCAATTTCGAACACGAGAACTTTCGGGAAATTGGGTAGCAACAAGAGGAATCGGCGAGCTGCCGTCGTATCTCTTGGACGAACGTTAAGTTCTGCTGGAGAAAATTATTGTTGTTCAGGTTGAAAAGGGCAAATCTTCCTTTTTTTCTCTCTCACCGCAGCGGTTCCCACCCGCAAATCACCAGCAGCATGGCAAACGGACATTCATTGTCACTTTCTGAGAATCTGATAATCATCAACGACAAAATAGCTGCTTAATTCCCCCAACCTCATTTAAGACCAGCCGCTAGACACGTGTTTCTCTGAGGGCTTTTGTCACCCACCAACTGTCGAGGAGCGCGGGGATTACACCCCCTTTTTCCTACTTGGGCGGCGAATGCCGCTGGCTCCTGCGCATTGCATAGCGAGCTAAAGAAGTGAAGCACTCAGTTCTAACTCGAAAACTTTCATTCATGGAGTTACTTCTTTCTTAACAAGAAGAAAAAATTTGGAACAATATTTGAACGAATTAAAATTTAACAGAATAGAACAGATGTAAATCATCTCCAGAACTCAGAAGTAACTGGGTAAGTGTGTTATAAACTTTTGGAATGCTTTTTTTAGCAATAGGAGCAGGAGCAATTTGAATTTGATGTTTTCTTTTTTCTTTCTTTCATTTAAAAATGTGCACATTTAGATAGCAACGAGTTAATAATTAAATCTACACACTTTGCGTGTTTGGAGGCGAGGGAACAAAAGTGTTGAGACTTTTGTTTCGCTCCTATTTTTCTCGCTCAAGCAGAATAGTTTATAAGCTAATTCTTTTTATTTATTAATTTCAATTACACTTCATTTGTTTTTCATTTCCTTTTTTCGTTTCGTGTATCCTCTGAAATTCTCAATCCTCATTTTTAAGGATCCTCATTTTCAACCCCCGACGCAGCAAGGAAGGGGGTTATAAAGTTGACGTGTCTGTGTGTTTGTCGATCTGTGTATCTGTCTGTGGCACTCTAGAGCCTAATCGGATAGACCGATTTCAAAAAAAAAAAAAAAAACTGTTTGAAAGGAGAGTTGATCGAGATTGTTCTTAGCTAGGTCGCGTCTTCGAATGACATTAATTAACGAAGTCAGTAATTTAAAACCTTTAAAACGTTTTTCCCTATTTTTGAAGAGAAAAAAATACTTGAAAAGCTAAAACAACGGTATCAAAAGAAAGAAAAAAAATGCGCCTGATAGAATGTGTTTGGAACTTCCATGTTATATAGCATTCGAATATTAACTAACGTTTTTTAGCAAATGCGGCTTAGCCTTAAATTTATGATATTAGATATAGTATACAGTCGACGCTCGATATAACGACCGTCTCCGTAATAGAAAACGGTCTTTATAACGAGTGGTCGTGATAAGAGGTAGAACATACAACATAGAGTTAGAGTATATCGGGATACAGTTGGGGTTTTCTCACCGGTCGTTATATTTAGGATGGTTAAAAGAAAACTCAATGATTTAAAATGTTTTTCTGTCGCCATTTTCTATTTGTTAACAATTAAAATACTAGTAATTGTATAAAGCAGTAAAAAACCGCTCCTAATCCAGGGCTAAATTGATTTTAGTATGAGGTTTTAAAAGAATACTCAATTTTTCCTCTTTATTCTGCTTTTGCGACTGACAAATTTACTAGTAAGGAGTATCTGTCCTTTTCCGTGTTTACCTTATCCTCTAGAAAAAAATTAAATATATTTAAATTTAAAATGCTTTTGAGCAGTGTAGTTCCTTTTAATCTGGGTCGGGGGTTTTAAAAATTTTTAATCTTTGTACTTGTACTATTTAGTTTTAGTTTCATGGTAAGAACGATTACCTTTCAATCGAATGCATCATAAAAAAATTGAAAAACTGGGAACAGGGGGGGGGGGAGTAACTAAATTTTTGAATTATACCTGTGCCCCCTTGTCGGGCAAGCTTGCCCCCCTGTCGGACATTTCCTAGCGCCACCTCTGGACCTTTAACGAAGAAATTAATTTGTTTCTAATTATTGAGGTCGGTGGCGGATTTACCAAGTCATACATGTCGCAACTTGGACATTAGAGCCCGAAAAGGAATTTAAACTGCACATGAAAAAATGTTCACGCTAAACAAGGGGCTCCCAAAATGTATTGCGACAGGCTCTCAAGCAGTGGCGTATTTACGTATGGGCTTAATGGGCTAAAGCCCAGGGCGGCACGATTGGGGGGCGGCACTTTTTCCATGCAAAGTGGAGACTTTTTTTTTTTAGACAGCAGGGCGGATCGGCAGCGAGAATGACCGTTTTTAGTCACCAGGGCGGCAGCGGCCACATTTTTTTTCCTTGTATTGGTAGGGCGCAGCGGTGAACATGGACAAAGTTCATGGAAGTGGTGGCGTCCGAAGTCAAAGCTAAAGTACAAAGAGCTGCCCGCACTGGATCCTTTTCCACAATGATTTATTGCTCTCTTTCTCAGACCCACTCTATTCTCAGCAGTGAGTGACCTCGGGTGGTTTCGGGGGGGGGGGGGGTGTAAACAGAGGCGGATCATGTGAAGTGGGGGCCCCAAGCGGTAAAAGTTTTGGGGGCCCCCTCCACCCCACTCTAAAAAGGGGGGGGGAGAAAATCCCCCCCCACCCCCGAGAAAAAAAAACCAATACAGTTTACCGATATTTTTTATTTACATACCTCATATAAATTTTCGTCTAGATTTAATTGCAGCAAAATCATTAATTATGTTTTCCGTGTCGACGCGGTTCAACAGTTCCTGTTCAATACACAGTATGGCAAAGTTGTTAAGCCTCTCTTCTCCCATTTTACTACGTAATTAATTTTTTTGCTCTTTTTAAAACAGAAACCGATCTTTCACCTGATGCATTTGACATAGGTATTGTCAAATATATTTTCAAAAGTGTATCCATGTTCGGAAATGTGCAAGACATCCCTCTAGCAGCTTGATAAATAATATGACACGAGAGACTTAAATTGTCTGAATTTCCAGATGTTCTTTTGAATGGAGTCCTCCTTTTCTTTCAGAAACGGTCATCGTCTTTTAAAATATTTATGAAACAAATTTGGGGCCCCCAGAGCGGGGCCCCTAGGCTGGACCTTATTAGCCTATTGGTATATATTAATCCCCGGCTGCAAAAAAGCTCGTTCGTTTAGCTACAGGTTGCAGTTATATCTAAAACCAGTGCATTCGAATTTTAGATTCTAGGAGAATTTCGGGGCCCCATGGCGCATCACGGGTCGACGTGGCCCCACGCGGCCGCTTAGTCCGCGCACCGTTAGACCCGCCTCTGGGTGTAAATAGAAACAGATGGACCCCTCAGACCCTCGGGATTCTCAGACCCCTTCTATTCTCAGCAGTGAGCGACCTCGGGTGGTTTCGGGGGGGGGGGGGTAAATAGAAACAGATGGAAAAGCAGTTTTTTTGCTGCATCGTGTGAACCGTAGGAACCGCACCGTCACTTGGATTCTGATGAGAAACTTCCAGGTAACACGAGAGTTATTTACAAGATCATCTCACTAATCACTTTCCTGTTAGAAGGATATATGTCCACTGCGTCAACGTTCCTTGTCCTAATCAACACTCAATAGCTGAGATAAGCATGTAGTAGTGCCAGAATGAATAAGCTATATGATATTTTTAAACAAAAAGCAAACTTCATGTATTTTTTAGAAGTAACGTCAAAAAAATTGTGAACTTGTGTCTGTGGCTGTCCTGTGTACAGGAGATCCCATAACGCATAGCATTACCAATAGGCGAAGTGAGAAGTATTTCGTTTGGGGAATTGAAAATTTTTTTGAATTAAAGAGTCGGAAAACGCGATATGTATACTTACATGTGTGTAACCTTTTTAGCTTAGGGGGAAGAGGGGGTATGAACGCCCTGGCTACGCCACTGGTAGCTGCAACATTGAACACTGAGTAAACAAAGTACTTCTAACCCGGGAGGGAGGGGGGGGGATTTGCACCTTAGAGTATTTTTTCTGTTTCTAATTACTTTTTTTATAATTAATTTCTGAGCAAAAACTTCACAAAGACTGCCTTTTTGGGGGATGATAAAATTCCTGAACCTCTCAACATTTAAAATCATCCTGAAAAAAGAAAACAAATATATTTTTTTTTTCTTGCTCAAGACGGAGTTTGTTCTAATTTTCTCTGTTATATTGGGGCAGGAGTTATAAAGGCTCTTAAGTCAAAAAATCAAAAGCTAAATTCAATTTAAGAACTTATCTAAAGAGCAAAATTTCACGGGAGACCTGCAGACCACAAACTTGAAAACGACATTTTAAACGTACAAAACGTCTTTTTTGCCGTGCCTAAGTAGACCCTACAGCTATAGGTGCTGTAGGGTCCTATAGCTGTAAAATTGGGTAAAGATTGATTTGAACCGCTGGGGAAAAGGTACTCTCCTAGACATTTATTTATTTTTTAAGTGAATTTTTTTTTAATTTTATTTTTTTTAAATTAATGAATCAATTTTTTTAAACTGGAAAAAGGATGTTTAGCAAGGCTTTCAAAATTACTCCCTACTCTCCTTTTTTTTTTCTTTTTTGCGTGTTTTCCTGTCTTATCTAGCAAAATTTAATTGCATTTAAAGGTTACATGTACTCTGGCTCGCGAAATTCAGCTTAATATCAGGTTATGTAATGTACCACGCAATTTATCATCTCAGTAATTGAAATCCTTCATTACATTCTCACCAATGTTTTTAGCTTTTTTTTTTTTTAAATCTCAAATTTCCAACAGTGCGAAAAAGTTGCCTCATGTTATTATAAGTATATGTGCAAAATTTCACTGATCTGATTTAATATTTTCAGTTGCCTTTGGTACTACAGTCAAACTCGCTTATAACGAGCACGAAGGGACCGTAACATGTTGCTCGTTAAATCCGAGTGCTAGTAATAAACGGGTCCTTACGGTTTATTTAATACAGTGCTTGCTAACGGCGATAATATTATTGTTATTTCGTTATTCGTTTACTTTATTCCAGTTGCAAGTTGTTGATAAGGTCTAGTAACATTTTTTTTTTCGTTTTCATCTTTAAACAAGTTTTTAAAATTTTAAAAACTATTTTTGAAACAAATATGTGAAGATTATTTATTTCAAAAACTTTTAAATTTCGAAAGAAAGTTCTTAATGTAATTAAGTACTAAAAATGTTGATTTATAATAATGTAAGGGCAGATTTGTAGTAGTAAAAGTTGAGATTCGCAAAAGACGAATTTTTACCGATTGGCTGGGTGTTAACAACCAACCAATTTCATGTTTAACTAGCTGTGAGGCCGGGCTTTGCACGGTTTACCTTGAAAATACATTTTATGTCAAGTAAATATTTTTTTTATATAGCTATGAAATTCAACTCCTTAAGGGGGGGGGCGGCCAGTTTCAAAAGCCCAGGGCGGCCTCACGTCCAAATACGCCTCTGCTCTCAAGTGTTGGAGTCCTGTGGCCATTGATTTAAATCAGTGAGTAAAAAAATGCATTGAAATAAATTAAAAGAGGAAGAAAAAAGACCAATTTATAACTAACAGTTAATGGCGATAATTCGCTGCTTGAAGCAGTCTTTATTTTCTTTCTTGCGGCATCAAATGGATTTTTTGGAGTTCCAGCAAGTTTCACGGAGATATGTCTTCCACCGTGGCAAAGTTCCTCATGTTTTCGTTTATAATCGTCATCAAAAGTACTTCCACAAATTAACACTTGAACCGCCGAGTGGGTCAATTTGACCCAAAACTAAGTTTCGTTTATCGCCATGCAAAAAGTATCCCTGGAAAAAAAATCCTTTTATGACTTTTAATAATTTAAGATGATCAACAACTTGTGTCTTTGAAAAATTTGTAACTTGAATATTTTACGGTCAAACGAAATTTATACCTAGAACCGCCGAACGGGTCAATTTGACCCATACGATACGTTAGTGTGCAAATGACGAAAAACAGTCGCATTTTTTCAGGGGTGTTAAATACTCCTTCCTTACTCTTGAATTGTAGAAATGGAATGCCTCAGAAGGGGGAATCGTCAAGGTCTTAGTTCAAGGTCGCTTTATTTAGTTCGAAGAGCTTACGATTCTTCATTTATGTTCGATCGCTGACAAAAGTTGCTGCAAATATCGAGATGACAGTTTGAAGGTCTGTTGTCTTTTATTATTATTATTTTTTTTTTTGTGATTGGTATGTGAATAAGTCATGTCACGACGCCGTACTTTTACCGTCAGTGAAGTGTTAGAATATTTACAACAATTATCTGAAAATGATTCAGAAGGTGAAGATGACAGTGAAAGTATTTCAATTTTGAATAGTGTTGATGAATACCTGCCTGCTAGAGAAGAAAATTTGGATTCGGATACAGAAAATGAAAGTGAAGATAACTGTGAAATGCCTGTACCAATCGCTGGTCCTTCTCATATCAATAATGACCTTTCATCTGACACGAAAACAAAATCAAACATTCCAGGAAAAGATAAACATAGACAAAAAAAAATTTGAAAAAGAAATCAACACTTGCTTTCAAAGTAGGAAATAGTGAAGTTGGCAAAGATGGGACGATTTGGAATGTCGCTGAAATTGGAATACACGATAGGGGAAGAAAATCCAAGTGTAATGTTTTGAAAAAAAATTTAGGCCCAACACCACATGCTAAACGCAATGTTATCGACAACAGTCCTCTAAGTGCATGGAGACTTTTTATAGAGGAGTCGAAACATTTTGGACCTTGCTGCAATCAATTGTTGGGTTTTATATAAAGCTATTACTGGGCAATCTATCAGTAGACGGAAATTCATTAAGGAGTTGGTGGAAGAATTGAGAAAAGAGTTTGTTCTCTCTCGACAAAAAAAAGTCTGCAAAACGAAAGTATGAAGCAACAAATGGAAACAAAATGAACGAAGCTCAAGTTAAACATAAACGAGTCCGATGCCACAGTTCGAAATGTAAGAGCAAAACTACGGACAACTGTTCAGAATATAAAATGCCTATTTGTGGAAAGTGTACAAAAATAATTACAAAGTTTTGTGCACAATGCAGACCGTAAATCGGATTTAATGCTCTGTAAAATTAGTAAGTAATTGAGACTTTAAAAAAAAAAATTTTTTTAACTGTTTTAACTTATTCAAGAGAAATATGTTTTCAATTAAATTCAGGAAATTTGTATGTGTGTGTGTGTTTTTCTTTTCTTTTTTTTTTTTTTTTTTTTTTGAAGTGAGATATTATTGTACTCAAGAATATAGAATCTCTAATACTATGATTTTTCAGAAACTAAGTCAGTTTTTCGTGATTTATGTGAATTTTATTTGTAAGTTCATAGAAATATTGATTCCTATTTTTAAAATAAAATGTTTTAGTTAACTAAGTTAAGTTATTTTTGCATATTTTATTGATTTTTAAACTGGGGTCAAAATGACCCATTCGGCGGTTCTAGGTATACCGAAAGTCCGGCGGTTCTAGTGTTAAACACTCAACTTTATATCGTTTACGAATTCTCTTCATTGTAAGCAAAATCAATAAATTAAGTAAAACAGATAGATGTATTTCAGTACTATAATTAAAACGAAAAACAATATTGAACTAGTTCGACTGTCGATTCTTTTCGTAGTGAAGAAAGTCAAGAAATGGAACTAAATAAAAGAAGCTAAGCAGATAATATTTTTCAGTACGAGAAATGAGAAAATCCGCTAGTAAAGCAAAAAAAAAAAAAAAAAAACTGAAGTCGCCGCACATAATATTAGAGTTCTTTGCGTTCAAAGTGCAACATTTATGCATTGCAGCATTTTCACTATATATTATCCGTCTTGTCTGGGGTCATGCTACACACAATATGGAATTCACCGAAAGGCGCTAAGGAAAGAAACGGTTTGGTTTATTATAATTAACGTCAATAAAAGAATGAGATATATTTTTATTAATCGGATCTTCTCATTTTCAAAGATAACAAATGTATAACAAAAAAAAAAAGGAAAGATTGCAGTCACAAGCACACTATATATATATATATATATATATATATATATATATATATATATATATATATATATATATATATATATTGCAAAAAAAATTTCAATACTATCCCTGAATATGCC
The DNA here is from genome assembly GCA_038373865.1 of Uloborus plumipes. NCBI lineage: Eukaryota > Metazoa > Arthropoda > Arachnida > Araneae > Uloboridae > Uloborus > Uloborus plumipes. The sequence continues at coordinate 51,563 of JAXGGA010006475.1, forward strand.
GAATCGTTATCCGAATTTGCCGAATGAGGAAGATGCTTGGGAGGTCCCGGTGACCTCCCTGGACCTCCCTTGGGGGCGCTCCTGGCTCCAAAACCTATTAAATTCCACTTAAAGTCATGTTAAACTTTAAATCAATTCGCCAAATAAATATAAGAGACAGAAAGTTAAGTAAGTAACAGGAGATATAAAAAATAACAAAAAATAACAATCAAATTGAATAAATTTTCAAGGCTTAAATCTATACGCAAATTTAAATCACAAAGTAACTTCAGGGACAAAAGAGCAGCTGATCAGGAAAATGGCTCTAGTGTTTCAGTTCTGCGTACAGAGTTAGGCCTTGAAAATTGATTAAATTTGATTAATTATTATCTCCTGTCCTAATTAACGGACAGAAACGTGCTAAAACTTTTCTTTTTCAGAAAAAAAAAAAAACCCCTTTCCAACGATATATAATGTTTTGGGGTGTGGGAAGGTTTTCTCCCCTCAATTATGCCGGATACACCAAAAATGAGACTAATTAATTTAAAAATAACTAATTCGAAATTAAAAATTTGGCCTTCGAGGTGCACGAGGGCGGGGTACGTTCGAATTTTTGAGCCAAGTTTCAGGTCTGTAGGTGCTGTGGGGACTTCTGGCCAGCGGTTACAAACGAACAAACACCGTCATGTTTATATATATAGATTTTTAAAAATTTTTCTAATTCAAGAATCGAAAATCGGGCTTCGAGGTCTGGTGGCCAGCCCCTTTGTGCTTCCGTGTAAAAAATTCCAGGTCCCTGCGTGCGATAGATTTAGCTGGAGAGCTCGGTCAGACAAATGGACAGACAGACAGACAGACAGACACATTACACTTGCTTTTATTATTATAGATTGCAAATTATGTATTTAGCTACCAGCTTTTCTGTGTTCTTGGCTAAGCCTTTTTACTAAGCCTTTTTTGACACCTCCATGGCTGAGCGACATAAAGCACACGTTCTGGCAGCTTCTGGAGAGCAGTAAACAAGTAATAATCTATCTTATAATATATATAAATTACGTGTCCCTGTGTTTGTGGCCAATGGACTCCTCAGCTACTGAACCGATTTTAACTAAATTTTGCACGTAGTTTCTGTTTGGTCCAACTTAAATGATAGGATAGTTTTTATCTCAATTTAGAATCGCAATATATTTTTTATTGCAAATTATCTATTTAGCTACCAGCTTTTCTGTAGTCTTGGCTAAAATTCTTTAAACATACCCGGAATGCCACCACATAATCTGCGGTTAAAAATTGGTTCACCCATAGTTCTTCTACGTAATTTAAATCCACCTAGATTATGCAATAGTACGCGTTTAGTTATCAAAAAAAAAAAAAAAAATCGCCGGGAACATTATTGAGGCAATCATTTTGACTGGCAAGTTTAAAGATGAAGTAGTTCTGTTGCTACTTATCCCAATGACACCGTCAGAATCTTCAATACCCTTCAAAAAGCTACAGTTTCCCATTCGTTTAGCTTTCGCCATGCCCATAAATAAGTCCCAAGGACAAACAATGTCAATTTGCGGTTTAGATTTAGAAAATCCATGTTTTTCCCATGGGCAACTATAGGTCGCTTGCTCCTGTGTGGGAAAACCGTCTAATCAGTTCCGGTTTACAAGAGACAGATTAACAAAGAATATTGTGCACCGATTAGTGTTGAGTTAAACTGAAATTAAAAATGCTTATAATTCAAAAAATAACAAATAATATTGGTTAATTATCTACCCTACCTACATTATTAAAAAATAAAATGTTACATTAAAAAATAAAATGTTACAATAGCAATTAGCAAATTTTTAATTAACTCAATTGTTACAAGCTTGAATATAATATTTCTAAGTACTAAAATGCCACATTTTTTGTTGATTTTTTGTTTCTAGCAAACTTAGGAAATTTTTGTTCGATTGTTTTCATATTTTGACCTCAAATTCATATTTATGTAAAGTTGATCTCTATAACGGTAATCAAGTTTTTCGTTTCTATTGAAACATTATAGTTTAACCCATACCTTAGCCACAGCAACGCGTTGCCGGGTCAGCTAGTATTACTATAAAATTAACAATCTTTCCAATGTATTTGAATTTTAAATAGTTTAATCGCATCTGTTTTCTTTTATCAATTTCCGGAGTTGTTCATGTTTTATAATAAAAAAAGTCTCCGTCATACGTCCTTCAAAACAGTCTCAGTTTGATACTGTAAGTAATATGTAATGTATTTCCAACGAAATAAAAATGTATAAAAACTGGTACTTATTTGCTGAAGATTTTTAAAACTCCTAAATATTCATAAAACAGTACTATGTACTGTAAAATGTAGGTTTCCGCTTACTTTTATACCCATGAAGCGCTTTACTAAAACAATATCTCATAGTAAAATTCGATAAATAAAATAGTTTCCTAGATTAAATTAGCATTTATATGCAAAATTTGCTTTATGTTATGCAGCAAACTGCGAATAATTGTTTTTACATCATAACTGTAAAAAATATTTTTAATATGAAGTTTTATGCAAAAGCTATTCACTGACAGGAATGTTTACGAACAGTGTAAAAAATTTTCGACGCCTGAACATGAGCTTATAAGTTATAAATATAGAGTAGACAGCACAGAAAATAGAACGCAAATTTATTTTAAACACAATACTTTTTTGGATAGCAAATAATGTATTAATAATTAAACACCATTGAAAGTACTGGCATTTACGTTAGAAGTTTGATTTCTTGCGCATTCATTCTTCTACAGTTTAGAACTAAGTAATAATACAGTAACCCCTCGTTATATAACTTTTTTTGGAGGACAATAAAAAAGCAGGATATAACCGATGTCAGAAAAAGTAGATTCAAATAACGTGCGAATTAATCACATATTCACCAACCAAAAGATTAGTTTATCTTCACGTTCGCGAACGATTTTCTGTAAAACAAAAGAGAATGAGCTGAACAATTTTATTCATTTAAAATTGAACAAAACTTTAAAATATTTCTATTTTATTTTGGAATACGAATCGAAAGTTGCAGGAAAACATACCAGATTTGTTTTATTGATTTAAAAAAGAAAATACGTTTTCTGAGAGTTATAACTATTTTTTCTGTGATGCCAAATATAAAACCATCTTTTAAAAAAATGTGTAATTTTTCGGGAGACAAAGGAAACGCGCATGCGAATGAGCGATATAACGAGGCCCGATATAATAAGAGGAGAGTATCAATAACGAATATACACCATGGCTGAACATGCAGTGGGAAAAAACTTTATATTTCAATATTTTTCTGAAGCTATACAGCACAAGACTTATCTCAGTAAAATAGTACAGCAATATGAACATCGAAAATGAAAAAAGAAAGTCACAAAAATAAACTAATTTGATTGTTCTGTGGAGCCCAAATCTTCCCCCTGGGTTCTACAGAACCTGAGCCTTTGACAAAAGACTGCTATTTTTTACTATTTTTTAAATCAAAATATTTAGTAAGTTTTTAATTTTTGTAAAACATCAAATTCTTAAAAGAGGTTTACTCGTAAAATTAAATATAAATATTTATTATAAGATCGAAATAAAACTATTAGTGGACGAGAAATGCTTTGCATTTGAAAAATAAAAATACAACCAAGTAATTTAAAACATTTTCTTTTTGTAACTGCTTTTTGATCAAGAGGTTTTTTCATGAAAACTGTAATCTCAAAGATTTAACTAAAGAATAAAAAGTTGAATACACTTATCATAGGATAATTGAAATCAACAAAACTTTGGAGAGCACACCTGAAATCAGAGTTATTAATTCTGAAATGTTTTCTTAAGTTTTTATCTAATGTTTACTTGATGAAAGGGAGAGTAAAAAGTTTCAGCTCCATAGTGTCGCTTAACAAGCAAAAATATCACAATTGATTTAAAAATAAATAATAAAAAATATAATGTAATAGTTATAAATTAATAAATGAAGCAATGTGATATTTTTGGAAACTGTTTAAAGTACGTGTTTTTCTTTCTGTATATCAACCGGGAATTCAAATTTCTTTTACTTCAAATTATTAGAGTAGAAGTTAATTTTAAATAGCTTAAAAAACTAAAAAAAAATTTTTTTTTGAAGTCCCTCGATAGTCTACTTTTAGATAGTTCTCTGTGATTTTAATCAAGTAAAGCATAAAGTTAAAGCTTAACATATTTTTAAGAGGAATAAATACGATAAAATGAACACCTGAAAGGATAAGGTACAATAAGTAAGAAATCATTTCCCAGAATATTTTCCTTTTCTCATAAATCTTTTTTTTTTTTTTTTTCAAAATAAAACACAGCAGGATTCATCAATTTCTGTCAAAGGAGGCAATAAGTTGCTTGGAGGGTCTGCGTAATGTCCATTTAGGTATAGTCGAATCACAAAAATCCAGTATTCATCTTTTTCCGTTTCGTTAAAAGTGAAGCTTGCCTCCGGACCACGCTTAGCTTCTCCCCCTGTAGAAACACGTACGGCTGCCGTCTCTGCGCTCACCACTAGCGCTCCTGAAAGAAAGTATTTTTAGAAACTGAAAACTGTATGCAAATTTTGAATTGGTTGTAAGGCGATACATTTTACGTGCAATTGAAGAACAACTTTTTCTTCATTGGCTATGAAAAATGAAAATTAAACTTGAACGAAAATATTTGTTTTCAGTCCTAATATTTATACTTATTCCTTTTCAACAAAGATTTGCTTTCAGTTCCATTTAAAGGAAGAAAAAAAAATATGTTCAAAAATATGATTAGTAAAAGACTACTTTAGAAACACATTTTTTTTTTAATGAAGTTGTTTGCTTTGTCATCAACTATAACTATTTATGTACAAAAAGCATCGATCATTTTTTAACGAAACAGGAGAAGGAAGATGATACAACGTAATTACTACAAATACAGTGCGTCTCGAAATGATAGATCCACCCTTATTTTTCAAAATTTCGACTCTTAATTGAGAATGAGATTCACTTTTTTTTTATAGTGATTGTGTATCTGTAATTGTCAAGGGCGTAGCCAGGACTCACGTTAGGGGGGTGCAAGCGGTGGAACCCCAATGGGAGGTCACTGTGACCTCCCAAAAAGTTCTTATCCGATACAAGTTGGCTGATGAAATTTGAAAACAGTGAGACAGTATTGCAAGGCTGAACTTCTTTATTTTATTTCTTTTTGTTTTCTTTTTTTTTCTTTAATTAATTAATTACTTATTTTCGTGATGCCTCACATCTCTTTTGGCAGCCATAGACAAGTATGCATTCTTGTATTTTATTTATTTATTTTTTAATCATTCAGTAAAGTTCTGAGTTTCATTTGGTAAATTAAAAATTTTCTCGTCAAAAACAGGCAAGCTTGCTATCATTTTCTGAAAAGTAATCAATACTAGATATAATAACGCAGTTTATATAAAGTTCCCAAAAATTAGTATAAAAGTCAAATTTTTCAATAAACACAGAAAGAAAAAAGCAAGAAAGAAAGAGAAAAAAGTGCTTGAAATTCTATTTGCACAAAAAAAGGAAGAAATTATGAACTCAAAGAAACTATGCTTTATTCAGTCATGCACACCTTAAACCAATGGATGTTATAAAATATTTCCAAAAGAACAAAACAGTAGTTTTGCAGTAACATGCTGGTGATCAGCATGTTACAATGAAAAGTATGAAAAGGGACAAAATCGTTTGTCAAAAAAATAAATAAAATGGGAGGTCCCAGTGACCTCCCATTTGCTCTGGTCTAGGGGGGTGCAGCTGCACCCCCCTTCGCCCCCCTAGCTACGCCCTTGGTACTTGTTATAACTATGTTTGATGAAATTTCTTAAAAATAAATCATTTCTTCTTATTTGATGCAAATTTTCATTTTCAGACCGTTTCAAAAAGATAGGTCCGCCTTCAGAAATTTCGCCCCAACCACGTTTATTTGCATAAGTATCGTTGCTTAGTTTTACTACGGGATTATGCCTGCTGCTATGGAGGTATTTAAACAGATTTGAACAGCACTTTGTAGTCAAACAAAACGGGTTGTCGTTGCAGTCTGTCGCTGGTTGAGCAGGGGAAAATTGATGCATTTCAACAGTCTGGAAAATCGAATAGAGAAATAGGTAAGCTTTTAAACAGATCGCAAAGTGTTGCAAACAATTTTTTGCTATTTAGAAATGCTTACAGCAGTAAAAAATCAGCTGGCCGCCCATCAAAAGTGACACCCCGACAACGAAGCACTATCGTAAGGGACCTAAAATCTGGAAATAACGGGCATATCCCCTTTGGCCAAGCAACTCAACCCTTCAATATCAAAATCTACAGTCCACAGAGCGGTAAAGAAGTTCGGCAATTTAGTTTACTGGAAGGGAAAAGCGGCTCCGAAATTGACTAAATAGTACAAAGAGAAGAGATTGAAATTTGCCCAGGAAGTGATGTCCTGGAAACAAGATGGGTATCGTGTGATATTCATTATTCAGTGATGATCAGAAATTCGATCTGGATGGTCCTGATAGCTGTCAGTATTACCGGCACGGTCTGCGCGTAACGATAGCCAGATATTCTCGAAGAGGCAAGCTGATGGTGGTTCCGTTATGGTGTGTGCCCGATTCAGAGGGACAGGAAAAACTGATATAGCATTTGTAGACAATCGTTTGAATGCTGCTGGCTATAACAAGCTGTTTGAACAATATTTTCTTCCACACTCAGAAGCCATTGGGGGCCCATTCTTCATGCTCCAACCGGACAATGCTCCTCTGCACTCTGCAAAGTCCACTTTTGAATGGTTTCTGGATAATGTTGTACATGTTATCGATTAGCCACCTTGCAACCCCGACCTGAATTCAGTAGAAAACATGTGGGGTATACTCGCAAGAACGGTGTATGCAGGCGGAAGGCAGTATAACAGTACTGCAGACTTAAAAAGGGCTATTTCCTCCGAATGATCAAAAATCGTTACAAATTGTTTGCAACAACTTGTAGAAACCATGCCAAATAGGATTTATGAGCTTATTCAAAAAAAAAAATCAGAAAAATTTCTTATTAATTCAACATTTATTTGATGCTTGGTTCAGTGGACTTATCTTTTTGAAACAGCTGTTTCATCTAATTTTAGTTTTCCTCATTATTCCTATTATTTGCAAATTATTTATGAGCCGTTTTACATTGAATGAAGTAATGTAGTTTATAAAATAGTACTTTGTACACAATACAACCTTTTTTACCAGCATAACTTTCGTTTTTACTGGTGGACCTATCATTTCGAAACGCACTGTAAAAATGAACGAAAGAAACTTAAAATTTGCAAACAGCCATTTTTGAGGCAAATAAAGTGCTGCAGTGCAGTTAGCCAATATTTGATTTTTTTTATTTTTTAAAATTTCTCCGAACATAGGAAGAACAATAGGTTATGTAAATTAAAGCACAATATAAAATAAACGAAGAAACGCTCTCACCAGTTGCTTTCACCCAAGCAGAAATTCTCTGTTTAGTTTTAGAGAGGTTTTCAAATTCTGGAACAAATAGACCTGTTGATAACTGCTCGGGAACAAATGTTTTGCATGTTAACTGGGTAAGCGATGGTGGCTGTTTTCTGCTGATATTAACACCACGGGCAATTTTAGTATACGCAACTCTAATTATTCGTACATAGAACGTAGATCGAGATCCATGCTCTGTGTAATGCATTTTTTGCGTATCTACATCATCAACTGCAAGTAAATTGACAATTGTGATTATCAATTTAAGTAACAAGATACTTATAAAATATTTAGTAGAATTATAAAGGATTATACTGGAAATATAAAAGCTGGATATCGACGTTATATTATGCATTTAAAATTGCCCGATGCGTAAAACCCATAAAAAAAGTAACTTAAAAGATAAAATATAAGACAAATTGAAATGTACACTGTAAAAAATTTCGTGTTCCCTTACTTCGCAAAAGCGGTGGCAGCATTGTTGCCTCCAATATTATCCTCATTATATTACTTCCAATATTATCCTCATTATATTACCTCCAATATTATCCTCATAATTATATCCTCAATTTTCAGAAATTTATGCGTCAGGGTGCACCAGAACTCTCTAAGATCACGCAGAGAAATTGTTTGGAAGGGTACACAATAGCAAAAAAAAAAAAAAACTTTCATCATACTTTTGTGAAATTACTCACTTTTAAGAGCAAATTGACTTCAAATTAACTGTTCGAAGATTTCAATCATTAAACTTATTAAATGATCATGTAATAACTTCTTTTGATAAGTTCTGAATTTCTTTCTTTTTATAAGTAGGAAAATAAATCAGGTTATAATACTTGAAATTACCATCCATATGCCTGTGATTTCTTATGTCATACATAAGTTATACCATAATCATTGATATTTTGCTATAGCAATAAATAAAAAAGTTTAAAATATAATAAATAAATGTTTAACAACTCTTTTGTTTTTCATGTTTTTACAAAATTTTTCATGTTTTCAATTATTCGTTTATTTCATTTTTATCAGGTTTATGCTTTCTCACAATTAATAAACTTAACGCATGTGCGTTGAATTAACCCAAACTTTTCGAAGTAGATTTGACGCTACGTGAAACTTTACTGACTACGTGGGAAACGTTTCTCCAACAATTGAGGTTCTCTTACAATTGGCACTGCTTACTCTAGAAGTTGTGTAACGTTACATCCATTAACAATGGCAACCATACACATTTTTTTACAGTGTAGCGCTTTTACAAAGTTGTAGTTTTTAATAATATTTGTTTGTTTGTTTGAAATGGGGCTGCGTTTAGCTTTTTGCCATTTGCAGAACTTGTGCATTCCCCAAGACCGGCACCCACTCTTTCACGTGGCACCACCATCGGTAGAATACCATTGCCACGGGAATTTTGACGCCCGGTTTCCCCACTAGATGGAGGCACCTGGGCTCTATTCGATGCGAAACTGCACGAGGAATTTCATTTTGCCAAGAGATACTATAAGCCAAACAAGTACTAGAGGGATCTTTTTCATGCCGCATAATCATATGACATGGACGCTGTCGATTTTCTGCATCATGAAAATGGAGTCGGGTTTGATCCCGCGCCTTTGGGCGTGAGAGGCCAGCGTCTTAACCACTACGTCACTCTGTCGGCGCTTTTAACAATATCAAAAGCTTGACAATTCGGTCAAGAATTGAACTAACCAGAAGAATCGGCAGGAATTTTTACTTCGAGAGACTGTGCATTGACGAATCTCAACCCACTTTGCTGAACACACCAGTCTGAAGCCTTTTGGACGACGTTGGAGAATGATTCATACTCAGGAAGGGAGAATATGCCTCTCTTTTTGACAGTGTCAGGAGAGAAGTCAATAATACCTGAAAATAATTCAAAACTTAATCGTAGCTAATGTTAATTACTATGCATTTTAGAAAGAACTTACTCAAGTTCTGAAAAATTTGCACTCTGTAGCGTAGCCAGAATTTTCTTTTCTTTCTTTTTTTCGATGGAGGAGGGGGGGGGGGTATGTAACTTAAAGTATTGGAACACTTTCAAAAACTGACTTTTACGTATTTCCTGAGAGATATGCGCTTAATTGCTCTGTAACTTTTGCCAAATAAAAGGTATACTAAAGCTACTTACTGTGTACAATAGTATTTCCTGCGTTTTGAGCCAAAATTTTCAGAAAACTTGACAGTATACAAGAAAAATATGTTTCTAAAATTTGAAATAAAAATATACCGAAAATTTGATGAAGTATGAGCATTGAAAGCAATTAATATTTTACTGCGCATGCGCAAAGGATAGCAATTTATAGCCTTCATAATTTATAACTTAAGTAGATGTGACAACTCATAAAACAATTCCAGTTGAATATCTTTAAAATTTAGAAAGATATCGGCGATGAACTGTGTTTTAATGATTCTCGGAAACGCAATGAACCATAAGGAATTTTTCAAGAAATCTGTTTTTATCATGAAACACACCCTATATATATATAAACAGTGGCGGATCCAGAAAAAATCTACAGGGTGGGCACACACAAAATCAGTTTTATTTTTTTAACTGAAAAATAGTAATTACTGTTAAAAACAAACAACTGTCATTTTCTTATGTATTATCGTATTTTCCTTACCTTTCGGTTCCTGGTAATAATGGCAATCCATCAAGCAGTCATGGTATAGTATGACTCTGGGAGTAGAAGGTGTCCTTTGAAAGTGTTTATTTGTGGATACCTTGCATTAGGGGAACGTTATTGGTTTGAGTTAGAATACCTACACAACATTATTTCATTCAGCAAGTGCTTGTAAATGAATAAAAAAGAACACAGAACGAATAAGGAACACATACGAAGAACACAGAAGAAGTTCTTTTTAAACATTTAAATGAATTGTAATTGTAGCGTCCGATCATGCTTCTTGGCAAATAAATTTAAGACCTCTTTGGGGTCTACTTTAATTCCTCGGTGTATGTGTAGCATACTAAGACCATTTAATCTTTACTGACCCATAGTGGATCTTAAAAATGTCTTTATTCTTTTCAATGTGCTGAAAGATCTTTCAGCAGTGGCAGTTGTGATAGGTAAAACACAAAGAATTTTTAAAATACACTGAATGTTAGGAAGCATTGCAACAAATTCGTAAACTGATATGGGAGTGTCAACTTTTTGTGTTTTGTCAGCCCAAAGCTCTTTCCATAAAAGTAATTCCCCTGAAAGGGCGTTTATATTTGAGAGTAAATAACCCTCGTATTTTTGAGTAGCATCAATAATATCGTCATCAGGAAAATTGTTCTCTAAGTAACATTTAGGGACTACTTTCTGTAACTGGGACTACTTTCTGTAAACTCCCATATTCTTCGTTTCTTTGAATGTACTTTCAAATTTGCTTTCGGAGTTGTTCCGAATCGCACATAAAGCCGATTTTACCGCCGCAACCATTAGCATTCCTTTACTGCAATCAAGGTTGGAGCTTTGTAATTGAATGGATAAAGGCAAAGTAATGGCCAAAAAATTTGTTAAATTCTTCATTGCACAACAGAAACTCGAACTCGCAAATTGCAGCAGATAGTGACTGGGCTTTGCTTGAGGAATGCGAGCTGCTGCTACTCACTTCGTCCAGAGTGAAGCCAATATTTAAAGAAAATGAAGAATACCATCGTGTCTTTCAATCCATTTAGTTTCGCAATTTCTTTTTGCTTTCGATGATTTTTCCTCTGGTAACATTTCCCCAATTTTGGTACTCAAAAGTTGTGCTCGAGATGCAGATTCTCGCAAAAAGTTGTTTGCACTTTTAATAATACCAACAGTGTTTCTTATATCGGGAACTGCCAAAAAACTGTTTTAAAATATTTAAAAAAATTCAAAACAGATGTATCGAATCAGCACCGATAATTTGATCGGTATTTCTTGTTTCAGTATGGGTTTTAGACTCTTCGAGAATATGTGACATAGGGGGCACGTGCCCCCGTGCCCCTCCCGCTGGATCCGCCACTGTATATAAATATATATATATATAAATATATAAATATATATATATAAATTATATATTCTATATATATATAAATATATAGAGAAACGCTGAACGATTGCAAGCAAGTTTTGTCAGCTTGCGAACGAGCACTAACGATTCATAGCCCATTCAATTTTTAAATTGTAAACATGAGACGAGATTTCAAGCTTCAAAATGATATATTATACCTTATTTTTTTACTTCATTCTTTTCCAGATTTGAGAAGACAAATACTGTGTTGAATTGACCTACGTGTATAAGCAGTGAACTCTCACTTATGCGCCGGCCCAAGGGACCAACAGGAAAAGGCGCATAAGTGAGAGAGACCTATAAGTGAACAAGTCTATTTATTTAAACGACTAAAACGCGCAACATAGGTTCTAATGAGAGAATGAATAAGAATGTTTCTATGGAAACAGGACATATTACTACGATTTGGCAATAACTGTAACTTAACTACAATGATAAAGGGAAAACAAAAATTGTAGCACACCTAATTACAAACGGTTCCCTTTAAAACGATCCATAATAGGTAATTGTCCCTCTCCGAACTCAAGTTCATGCGGAAAAAAGCCTTTCGCGAGCAATAAAGGCGAAAGATTAAAGAGGAAAGGGAAGAAAAATCTTATTTTTTAATGAAAATAAATTAAAATTTTCGCATTTTTCGGAAAATTCGGCGCATAAGTGAAATATTTATCTTGAGAGCGACGCATAAACGAAAGATACTATCCTTATTTTGCTATGGAATGTGCCGGGACCATTTAAAATCGTCGTATAAGTGGAAAAGGCGCATAAATGAGGCGGCGTATAAATGAGAGTTCAATGTAGTACAAAGTAAAGCCCTGAATCCGTCTGGGACGTCCAGACAGATCCAGGGCTTTAGTACAAAGTAGAGGAGATCTACATTGTTGGGACACATGTAGAAAAATATTGCACACATGTGTTTCGGGGATAGAAGAGAGCGTTTATCAATGCATAAAATAGTAAATTACTGGAGGTAGGACATTCAGGCAGGCCTACTATTTAAAAACTTTCTAGGGTGGAGGAAATAAAGAATTTGTGTATTATACCGAAACTAAAATAAATAAATAAATAAATAAATAGTCAAATTTCTCAAATTCAATTAGAGCAACTGCCCCCTTTGACTCTTCTAAATGGCTGACCAGCATGCAGGCAGGTACAAAATCACTTGTAACCAATACTCCACACATCAAAGACAGTTCGATACACGGGCATGTTGTAACATCCAATCTGGTATTCTCGTGATTCACAACATGCCCTTACGACATGATGAGCCGAAAACTATTTATTGCATTCTACACTCTAAAAAAAAATCCGTCAAATTTACGGAAAAAAACTGGCAGCCTGGCTGCCAGTTTTTTCCGTTTATTTAACAGAAATCTTCCGTAATTTTTTAACAGACTCTCCGTTTTTTAACGGAATATCTCTGTAAGTGCAACAGTTTTTAACCGTTTTTATAACAGGTTGATTTCATCACTTTACGGAGAAAATCTGTTAAAAAAACGGTTAAAAACTGTTGCAATTACAGAGATATTCCGTTAAAAAACTGAGAGTCTGTTAAAAAATTACGGAAGATTTCTGTTAAATAAACGGAAAAAAAACTGGCAGCCTAGGCTGCCAGTTTTTTTCCGTAAATTTGACGGATTTTTTTTTTTTTCCGTAAGTTTGATGGATTTTTTTTTTGCAGTGTACGAACCAGAAACAGGTGGATGCAAAAAAAAAAAGCAAATTTAATACACAACGAAGATTTTTCCCAATTTCTCAGTTTTTAAGATAGGTTTAAAGGGGTTGTTGACATTATGCTGCCTGCCAGTCTTACATGCCCCCGAAATTACACAATAACCGAGTGACGCAGAACAAGCCATTCTCACAAACTTTTATAGTTTGGGTGTACGTAGCGCGTTAGCGTTGCGTCTGCTACCTTATTTTCCTGTGCGATTCTTGCTTCTTATGGCCCCTCTAACACCCCTAAAAGTTTGTACAATTTAATTTTTATGTCTGAAACATGTTGTACAGAAGAAACTTGCTAAAAAAATAACTATTTTTAAACTGTCTTTTAGATTAATAAAATCAAAAATTTAAGTGAGAAAATATGCCTAGGCAGTATAGTTGAACTTTCACGTTAATTGAAACACGCTTAGGCAAAAGTTGAAAATATGTATCTCTTGGATCTATGGATGTTACAAAAAATACTATAATTAAAAAAAAAATATTTTATTGCCATAAGTACACAAGAGTAATTACAAAGAGTAGTGTAAATACAGAAATGGAAAAAATCTATTACATATGAATATGGGAGGTACCCCGAAATGGAGGAATACCCGATCTAGGTGTAAAATGTGGCTCTGAATTCAAGCAAGTTTTACACAAGGTACATAGAAGGAGAGGTAGGTCAGAGACTCCTGGCAACCCTCCCCCTTAACGAGTTCTCGGAACTGCGACGTAGGCTGGTCCCCTTCTCCTGCTTCCTAATGTTCTCCTGAAAGTTAAAAAAGATGGATTAATTATGTTTTAAAATGTAACCTTAATGTAAAAAAAAAAACAATTGATAAAAAATAAAGCTTCATTAACATTTGATATCTTAATCGTTTAATTTCAACACAATTTATAAACTCAAGTCCCATTATTTTTTCGATATTTACCATATTGCTCTGGATAATAACAAAATGCTGTGTGCATGGGTGCTACTCTAAAAATTAACAAAGACTGAAAAGCACTTGGCATCATTTTGCTACACAAACATGTTAGCGCGTAATATGTCTGTAGTTTAATGCACAAATATGTTGCATTTTTATGTTGTAATTAACTATATAATAAAACCAAATCGCAAAATTAAGTAAAATCTAAACTTTCAGAATAGTTTTTTCGAAAAGATTTTTTGGAAGAAAACGCGATAACGAAAAAAATTACTGTATTAGTTACTGAAGAAAAAAAAGCTTCGAATTCACGCTAAAAGATTCTTGACAATAAAAAGTTTCTGGTAAGAGATTCTTCGCTAAAAAATAACACTGGAAAAAACAGCTTTAAAATAATTTTCTGGATTAATGTAGCTATGATTGAAATAATTGAATTACTAGTTTTCAAGGTGCAACTAGAGAGAAAGTTATTAAGCAGTTGCTTGTTTTTTTTTTTTTTTTTTTTTGAAAAATCTAAATGAGATATTTTTTAAAGCTTCATTTCATTTTTTCCCAAAACAAATTTCCAAATGATACGACATTTTACAGAATACGGAATTCCGTCCGTCAGATGGAAGTGTGGCAGCCATGGCTGTGTGCCTTGATATCAGGAACAATTTTTTTTAACTTGACAATTCACATTTCAACTCAAAACATTAACTCAAAACATTGATACGTCAAATTTCTTTTCAAAACAAAATATCCGCAATTTCGTAAAATTATCTAAGATTTAGGGCATTTCTAGCTTTAACTTAAATAAGGGATCCATCAAACAAAATCAGGTCAAATCACTTTCGGTTTTCAAGATATTGAGGTTTTATTGTACATTACTATTACATTTCATTAGATAATGCACAAGCAGGATTAACACATTCTAGGGAAAATGTTATACATAAGATGTTAAACATAAGATGCTAATTAACCTTATTAGTGGGAATTCGTTAAAATAGCAAAGGGGTCATTCCACGTCAAGTGATCCAAAATCTGAGAAAAATTTTACCTTACATTTTTGTATTTCTTTCACATTTGGCTCATTAATTGTACCCCTTGAGGTAATCAAAAGTCTCAATTTTTGGATTTTTATCTCTATTATTTTTTCATTTATGAGACTTTGAACTTTGGAAAAACCCTCGTTTTTCCATGGATAAGGGAACATGAAAGGGACCATAACTCGGCACCAAATATAGATAGAACAATTTGGTAAATGGCATTTTAAAGTACGTTAGTTGCCGCTTAATCTGATATGCAACATGACTAATTTGATAAAAATTTCTTTTTCAAAAAATGAAATTTAAATTTCAAATTTAAATTTCTCAAAAAACATATAATGAATTTTTTTCAAACAATTCTCAAAAATTCTTGTGTATTTTATCTATGTTTGTACAAATTTTTAGATTGGGATCTCAATGGGATCATATTTTTTTGAATTTTTGAATAAAACTGTATAGGAAAAAAAGGATATTTTTTAGATTCTATTTATTTAAATATTAAGTTCTCTTGCTTGTGATGGTCTAAAAAGTAGTAAACAAACATGAATATGTTTAAAGTGAGCTGGCATGAGCTTATAGATTTGTCAGGTTCACCCCTCCCCCTTCCTTCCCCGCACAACCACTCTTTTTTTATTCAAAGCTGTTCAAAATGTTTAAAAAAAAACAAAAACTCTTTGATACAAAATGAATAGTAAACTTATTTAAATTGGGTAAATGGGTTTCCTTATAACTAGACGAAGTATCCCCCTCCCCACCCAAATATACTATTCACACTATACTAATATGACGTCCAACCTGGGGATTGAGTTGAGGATTATTTTCACCCTAGGTATATATATTGTTTTTCAGACGAAGTGTTTCTTTTTCGATCCGAACTTTAAAGTGTACTTCCATTCAGTATCTGAAATTTAACTTTATGATTCATTTCATCTTCTACCCCAGCACCAATCTTCAATTTTGAAGGGAGAAAATAAATAGGTCGCCCCAAGATCATAGCATACATATATCCATGTCCCTAGATTTTCTATGTTTCGAATTGTCCACTCTGTCACAAGCCTTTTAGAAATAAAATAGACAATTGCATTCAATCTGATATGTTTTTTTAAAAATATAGGTAGTATAACTGCCGTGATTAGCTTGCTACATTGAATTATGTAGTCAACAACTAGGGTGAGCCTAGTTCTTTTCTTATGGTAGTTAATTTGAACTGTTGGATGTCCACTCTGTTACAGTCGATTTCATGATGAAAAAAATAGATTTTTTCTTGAAATTGCAGACAGACTTACAGTTTAAGGCTGTTTATTCCACTTTATGCTTGTTCTGTGATTCTAACTTTTCTTTCTGATTATAAAGATATTTTTAAAGGCTTATTTGTCCACTCTGTTACACAAAGTGATCAAAATATTTAAAATCCTTTCATAAATGAGTCATGTACTAGTTATTTACACTTTATTATACACAAATAAACGAAAACTTCATGAAAAAAATATGATTAGTTGGTGGAAATTATTTAAATTGATAATCTTAAGTAAAGAGTTTCAGACATGACTTGTGCCATTTTCGCTGGAATAACCCAACAAGAATTTTTTTATCTTTACCAGATCATATCTTCACATGAAATAAAAAAAACTTTAGAAAAGCATTTATGTATTGTCTGACAATTGTTTTAATTTTATGTTGATTCTCTAATTGAACCAATTATTTCAAAAAACCAGACAACAGACATTTTTACTTCCTTTTATGTATAAGGAAGTATTTTCAAAATAGTTATTAGTGCGATATGCTTCTTTAGGGGTAAATACACATTTTAGCACAGATAGATATCAAAAACCTAGTTTTTATATTTATATATATTTTAATAATTTAGCTTCCCAGGAAAAAATGTCAGCAGAAAACCTGCAGGTTTTATGCTGACTATACAGGTTTTTGGAAGGTCACTTCAGGTTTTACGAAGAAAAAACAAAAACACAGGTTTAATGCAGGCACACTTCAGGTTATAAGCAGGTTTTTGGAAGGTCAATTCAGGTTTACGAAAGGAAAAAAAACCTTACAGGCTTAATGCAGGCTAAGTTCAGGTTGTTAACAGGTTTTTGGAAGGTCAATTCAGGTTTACGAAAAGAAAAAAAACATACAGGTTTAATGCAGGCACAGTTCAGGTTGTAAACAGGTTTTTGGAAGGCAAAATGCAGCATTTCAACTACTCCCAGCTAAAAAATATCTTCAAAAATTTTGCAAAAAAAGAATTTTTTTTTACAGATTCTGTAAAAGCTTTGCAAATATTACGAAGACATCAAAATGTCTGCATTTTTTCTTCATTTCATGTCTGTATTGCTTCAAATGTCTGCATTTTTTATGCAAATTTTTCAGACATCATATATCTGCATTTTATCTGCATTTCACTCTTTATTCTTTTTTTAAAAAAATAACACATTTTAGTGCTCTTATAATACTTTGCGAAAGTTTCGAATACTTAAAATGTTATTTTATGACATATGCATTTTTTTTGCAAATGTTTCAAAGACATCACAAATCTGCATTTTATCTTCATTTCACTCTTTATTCTTTTTTTTTTTTTTAAATAACAAATTTTAGTACTCTTATAAAAATTTGCATTAGTTTGAAAAACAAAATCTAAACAACCTTACAAAAACTAAATACAATATAAGTACTTATGCATATACTTTCTTTCCTCCTTTTTCTAATCACCCTTTTCTTCTCAGCAAAAGAAAATGTAGAGCATTTCGTTTTGTAGCCATTCTACGATAACGATATAAAAAAGAAGCCTCAGCTTTTTCACAGCATTGAGTAAAGTAGGAAGACGAAGGCAAGGGGGACTGGTCAGTCAAGTTGAAGATGAAGTGTCTTTTTTCCTGGAATGTTGACCAGTCCACGACTGAAAGCAAGGAGCAGCTGAAACGTGTCTCCCCACCCACATGTCTGTGGGTAAGACAACTGTGAAAATCGCTTCGCATTTTTAAGAGCG
>JAXGGA010006476.1:0-69685 GCA_038373865.1 Uloborus plumipes
AAAAAGTATTTTCGATGCCGAAGTTTTCTGGAGCTGAACGAACTTTAGGAACGTGTAACGGATTTTGATCGGTGTCAACGGCGCGAAAAAGCTGTAATGTTCTAAAATAGTAGTTGCGGTATTCGGATAGTTATTCTGCCTCTAAACTAAACTAAAGGTATCAATTCTTCAGCAGCTGTAATGCTGTTTACAAACTAATTTAATTTTTAAAAATTTCACTAATTAAAGAAAATTTTTCTGGTATAACCATGCCAATTTTTTTCTTTTTTGAATTTATTAACAGTTAAAAAATAATTAAAATTATCTTGCTTAAAAGTAAAAACATAAACAATAACAATTGAAAAGATAAAATTTTAAAACAATTGTAGATAGACATGTTTTTGGAGTTCATAATGTTTTTACTTGCATAAACACATATCTTTTTGCATCGAAAAACATGTTCCTTTTAACCTCAAAACATGTTCCTTTTAACCTTTCATTTTGTGCAAGTTTTTGTTTTTTTTAATACGTTGCTGTAGAACTTTTTCCTTTTATGTTTGCCATTAGTTACTGACCGAAAGCTACACTGTCAAAAATGAATGCTGTTTTTACAATATAATGCAGCTAATTTAATTGTAATTTTACAGTAATAAGCTGTAAAATTGCTAATTTTGCCGTAGTAAACTGTAAAATTGCAAGTTTTACAGTTTATTACTGTGCATTTCAGGTTTAAACTGGAACCTTAGCTGCCAGTAATATACTGTAGAAAAAAGCAGCTTTTTTTGCAGTGCAGCCCCTGTAACTTTGCTGCAATATATTTTTCTCTTAGGTGTTTATGCTCCATCGGCCGTCCATTCAATTGTTACACTAAGTTTTTATTCAAAACAATATTTCCCAAAAGAATACACCTAAACAGCACTACTTTGTCCTTTGGACCTCCTAGAAATGTCATTTCAGGACGAACTCAAAATATTAACTCATCCTTCGGACGTTTAAATTTCATCCCGCGGTGATCGAGGGACAGCCTAGGGACCGTTCAATGTCCGCGAAGTGTTCGTCCCCAGTTGGTTCCTGTGTTGTCAGCCGCCATCCCGATAACTTACGACTTTCGTGGTCCTCGGGACGTTTAGAAAATATTATCCCCAGGTTGTTCAAATGATGTCAGACGTTCTTTTATTGGCTATGTTTAGGACCAAGCTTTTTGTGGTTGGTCCTTCGGACGTTAAATGGACTAATTAAAATGAACAAAAGACGTCCTACGACTTAGGGGCGTAAAAATTTTGGTTTTCTTTAGAACTTTAGACGGACTATACATCAAGTGTTCAACTTATTATTACATTAATACTTTGGCTGTCTACAAGTACTCAAGAGATCTTTTACATGCCGCATAATCATACGATATGAGTGCTGTCGATTTTCTGCATCATGAAAATCCACCGGCTGGAGCCGGGTTCGAACCCGCGCTGTTGGGCGTCAGAGACCAGCGTCTTAACCACTATACCACTCTGTCGGTGGTATAGTGTCATAATTTCAATCTTTTTGGAGTTAAAACAGCCCTTTTGATTTCAGAAATAAAAAAATAATGTTAGCTATCTTTTCGGCATTAGGGCATTTCTTCAACCTCGGTGGAAAAACTATTGTTTTGGAAAACTATTTCAGAACTATTTTTAAAATTTTAACAATAAAAAATATTGCATCAGTGAACGATTTTTAAATAATACTAATAGAATTCAAATATATTTGAAAAAAAAAAAAAAAAAAAACCCAGAATTTTTGCCCTAAAATAAACTATTTGAGAATGATAATAACAAATTTCAAATGTGTGTGCTTATAACAGAAAATGGTGTATTTACTTATTTTTATTTTTATTTCTTTTACAATTAAAATATGTCTTTTTTTTTTTAAATCGTCTAATAAATTTAGGGATAGTTTGTTTTTATAATAATTTAAAACTAAAATTTTCATTTTAGAGGTTTAAAGAGAAAAAAAAACGTCAGTAGAATTATATTTTACATTTTATAATGAATTTAAAAAGAAAAAGAAAGAAAAAAAGCTTAAAACAATCATTATTAAAAAAAAAATTCTTCAGGATATACTGTAGTGTATTAATATCAGGTCATTCTCCTAGTATAAACTTTAATAAATCAAGTTCAAATTTTGATGTTTTAAATTTGAGAGAAGGAGAGCATTTTTGGCAAAGCTTTTTTTTTTTTAATTCTGACCTCTATCAAAATTTGCAAGAATTTTGACTACCATGAACGTTTTAAAAATGTATGTCCATTTCCACACACAAAAATTCGAGCTAAATCATTTTTGACTCTTAAAATGTTCTTCTACTTTTTTGTTTATTAATATACTTTGAAAATACTTCAATTTTTATGTAACTTCATTCATTTCTCAGCTTTATAGTAGTTAAATATTTCAACTTTACTTTTTAAAAAATCCAAGTTCTTCGGAACAAATCGCCCACTTTTCCATTTAGAATAAAGTATATTAGAAGTCCAAAAATTTCATAGATGAATATGGAAAAAAAAAAATCACTTCGTACTCACCACTTTCACTCAAAATAAGAATTTTCGAAGTTTTACAAGTCCTGTAATCGACTGATTTGACTCATTTGCAGGACATCCTAAGAATTAAGACCGCAGGATGTCAGAAAATAAAGTCCTTCGCACGTCCTGAAATGTTGCAGTTTATTTCAGGCTATCCGGAGGACAATAATAAAATTTGTACTTGGGACGCCCTATGTGATGCTCTTTAGGATGACCTCATGTCATCGAATTTTACAGTACACCATGACATAATTTTAAAAAATATTTCGGACAAACACAAGCTTGTTTTGTATTTATTTGGTTTTTAAAATTAGTTGTAGAGCTACTTTGAGCTTCCCATTGCATATTTAATTGTAAAATTTAAAAAAAATTGTATTTTTTCAAGGAGTTTTTTCCTTCAAAAATTTGTAGCATATTTTTGTGTTTAGCTAGTTTAAATATTATTTTCATGCTTCGTATAAGTTTTGTGTATCATAGTTTACTGTCATTTGTAGTAAATTTCATTGAGAAAATAAAAAATAAAATTTCCCCTACAACTTGAAAATAATGTCCTAAAACAATTGATTTTGTTGAGACTTGGGACATCCTTAGAGATAAGTTCCCAGGACATTTGGAAGAAAAGTCCGTGGTACGTCTTGAAAGGATCACTTTTGGTCATCCTTAGACCTAAAAAAAATAGTCCGTGGGTCGTCCTGTGAGGCGCATCTAAGGATCGCCAAATTTCATAGATTTTGACATCAGACCAGATTCGGACGTTCAGGACATAAAATGGACGTCCATTGGACGTTTCGTGCTGTCTGGGCATATTCGTATATTACAAATTGTGTTATTCGTGCTAGTTGATATTTCGCTGAAGTATAATAAAAAATGAATATAGTGAGATTATGTTCCAAACCTCCAAGCTATAAATATTTATTTTTGTAAAAATAATTCAAGCAATCTTGTTTATTTCTACATAAAAGTGAAAAACATCTAACTAGGGTACAATGATAATAATAAAGTATAATTTTAATTAACTAAAATTTATGGTTATGATTAGAATATCCTATTAGTATTCATATTGATTTGTAAATAACTTCTTAAAAGTATTTTATCAGTTCGAATTAAATTACCTCCCTAGAAAGGATTCTGTTTAGTCCGGCCAAAGAGCACCTTGTGAGGCCAGCTACGCAACGGCTACACTCTGTAAAAAAACGGTGCTGTTTTTACAGTATTATACTGGCAGCAGATGTTCCAGTTTAAAGCTGTAAAAGCACAGTAACAAACTGCAAAACTATAGCTATTTTACTCTAAAACTAGCAATTTTACAGTTTATTACTCTAAAACTAGCAATTTTACAGTTTATTACTCTAAAACTAGCAATTTTACTGTTTATTACTGTAAAATTAGCAATTTTACAATAAAAGCTGTGTTATACCATAAAAACAACAGTATAATACTGGCAGCAGAGGTTCCAGTTTAAAACTGTAAAATGCACTGTACTAAACTGAGACCCTAGCAATTTTACAGTTTATTACTGTAAAATTAGCTGTGTTATACTCCAAAAACAACATCTATTTTTTACAGTTCACTGCATTAAATGTGTTAATCAAGTACTTAAAATTGAATATGTGATATAATTAATACTAAGTCTTAATTGCTTCAGTTGACACGTCCCACCTACCTTGGTGTAAAACTGTCTTCGTGTGTGGCAGATTATAGAACAACTTACGGGTTAGATGTTAGACGCATCCAGTGAAAATTGGAAAAAATCTTTTCTATTAGACTGCAATGGCGCTAGGATAGAATTAGTAATTTGATACAAAATATCTCCCCTTCCCCTTTCCGTAAAATAACTTTACCTACTTTGACTAACTCAGCTGAGACCAGCCTTCCACCTTTACATTACTCCTTTTCTGACCCCCTCTCAACAAAAATTTACTTCTATTTACGCGGGAAAAATATTTCATATCTGTGATACAAAGAAATAAAAACATTCTTTAATAATTTTTTAAAAAATATGATTCTGAACAATATTGATATTTGGATACATTTTCGAAATTCTATCAGATAATATGTGAAATATTATTTTTTTCCACTAGTGAGAATAGTAATGTTGTTTCATTTCCAATATTATGGTATGCAATGCTTTTCTTTTCGGATGCAATGTCATCTTTGTGGTAATGTCTTCATATCTCCAAAATTAAAATAAAAATATTTTTACTTAGAAAATGACAGCACCTCAAGCATTTATTAGTAATGTATCTATCCCTTGAACTCTTTCTCTTAAATATTTTCTTTGATTGCTACAGCAAAGAGAAGATTTGTTTATAAAATTTTGGAAGATTTGTTTATAAAATGAAGTATACAATCAAACTGTTCGAAATATTTCAATACTTCTGAAATGTTGTTTAGTCACTTCCAGTATTTTTTTTTTGGTTAAATTATTTAGCTAGGAAAATGTTGGTATAAATCCAACTCAGTTTGACTTTTGGTCAAAAGCTATTTTGACCAGGTCGGTTAAAATCGGTTTTCTGATTGGCTGAAACCACACTTCATAAAACCAATACGATCCTGAACTTGAACTTTTTAATACAAAATGAAAGAAATTTCGTTGAATCAATATTGCTGAGTTAAAAAACTATAATTTTTTATCAACTTTCGTTTCAGTGTTATAAAGGAGATCCTATTCTGCCATTCTGTATTTAATTAAGCTTCTTTTCTTCTGTTCTAAGCGATGTCTTTAACCTATTGAGGCCCTGTCGCATCATCATTATGGGGCCCCTATGACCTTCACAAAGGAACTATTTTGTTAGGATAGATAAAGAAATCTAGATAAGCGAAATTCGAGATTTATTTCTATTTCCAATCCCTTTGTATTGAGAGTCCACTGTACATTTCAGGAATCTTTTTTACAGAAGCATGGTCTTTTACATATCAAATTATAAAAATTAGCTGGTCAACGCACGACTCATCGGGCGTACTGTCAATGTAGTTGAAAAATATTTTTTGGTAATTTAACTTAATTTATTTTATTTTATGACCTGTTGTCCCATTACGTCACTAAACTCATTAAAGATATTATCTGATAAATGAAAAGTGTCCCTTTCTTCAGGATTTCCAGTTTTGTTCTTTTAAGTGATCGGCAAGCAATGGATCAAATTCACTCTAGAATTCCATACGTGCCACATAATTTCCATTGTTGGAAGATCTTTACAATCTGTTTTCGTACATTTCTCAGCAATCCACTTCTTTTTTATGTTTAATTATTAAGTCTATTTCTGGAACGGGGGCCCTACGTATGTGCCCATTGTGCCCAATGGAAAAGAGGGGCCTATCTATTCTACTGACCAAGAATTGTTCATAAAATGAACTACATTGGATGAAAATTACTTGCATACTTTTGAGTGTTTCTTTGCACGCCAGTGCATGTTTTATTGTACCCAGACATTCGGTGTGTAATCAAACACTGTAAAACATTATTTTTTCCTCCGAGAAGAAAAATATACCTATATGAAATTTGTTTAGATGGAGGTGATACTTGATTAAAAGCACACATTTGGTAAGTTAGTGTGCGTACAAAATCGTGCATTGGAGAGCAATAGCTATTTTTATTTCGTTTTACCCCATCTTACCCTAGCAAATACAGACAACTCTAAGAAGTAGCAGCTGACGACTTTACTTTATTAGAAATTCGGCAATGTATGGTAGTAAAATTCAGGTGAAATTCTCTTCTGTAGAGACTACTGTAATAGTTAACGTAGGGTCGCCGAGAGCCACGGCGAGCCTCTTTTCAGTTCGTTCTCCGGGCCCTCCCCCCTATCAAACTTATAGAAGTATACTACTTTAAATACGTGCCGGATCCCCAAAAAGACCGAGTGTCTAGTTCTCGACTAGGCTGATATGCCCTCTCGTCGGCGCTGAGTCATCAAATATGCTGCTTTCTAGTCAGGCTAGAAACAACAACATAAAAAGTTAATTATTAGGCATCTTATGAGTATTAGAAAGAGAAATTCAAATCCACACACACAAGCAGCATGATGAACACTTAGATAAATTCGCGAGGAGTCAAAATAAAAAATATAGGTTTCATTTCTGATAATTTGATGATAAAAGAGGCTATAATAAGAAAATTGATTAAAAAAATAAATACGTTTAACGATAATAATGAAGAGAACAGCATGATATAGAAATATTATAACCATGCACTTTTTCATCTAAAAGTTGAAAATATACTGCATTTTTCACGTCAGTTGCAAGCTGTAATGAGGGGGGGGGGGGGAGTAATGAGTTGGGAATGGAGACTGGTGCAACCCAAAATTATAGGATCCAGATTTGGTGCCTAAGGTTGGCGGATCAAATTCAGTGCTTTAAACTTGTAATGGAACCGTAAAGGGTTAAACAGTTTTCTCTTAACTTTCGGCATTAATTAGCAAGTGCCAGTTCGTGACTATTAAAAATTGAAAAATAAACACACCGTTCTAATCTGTTTAATACACTAATGTTATCAATTTCACTGCTTTAAACTTGCAATGACTCCGTAAAAGATAAAGCAGTTTTCACTTAATTTTCGGCACTAATCAGCAAGTGGCATTGCGTTAATGTAAATAAATTTGAAAAAAGAAACACCATTCTTACATTGCTAACACTGTTATATAATAATATTGCATCACAATGACTTCAAGCCCGTATTATTACTAGTTCAACTAATCTATTTCACTCTGCAGTGAATTTGAACAATGAATAGCTAAGCTCAGTATTGGGTAAGCTAAACGAAATTGGCAAGAACCCGCAAATTTTCTAGTTTATTACCGTAATTTCCTTAATGTTTACGTGAAGCATGCCTAAAATGCTCAATTCGATTTCTTGTTCACCTTTTACAATGGTTTTCTACCTCGAAATATCAAGTGTAGATGACGCAAGACCATAAACGATGTGTAGGAAACAACACAGAGTTAAATATAAAAAAAGTAGATCAAAGCGAGACTTCAAATAGCCTATTCCAGTAAGATACAAATCTTGATTACTTTGCCCTTATTTTGCTACCGTCTTATTTCACGGTCAATATGCTTGCTTATTTCGCTTTTTGAGTTTCTTTCAACATGTATTTTTGGGCATGATGATTTTACGCAGGCAATAAAGGATCGGAAGTAGCCAATATTCTTTCTTTCTTTTCCTTTCATTTCTTTCTTTCTTTTTTTTTTTAGATTATGTGTTTTTAAAATGATGTTGTTCTAGAAATATCTTTAATAAATTCCTATAAGAATAATTTCCCGTAATTATTGGTAACTGAAAAAAGTAAAAATGCTGGGATAAAAAGAAAAATAAAGATAAATAACATGAACATTCTCTTTTACTACTTGATTATTATTTTTTTTAAAAGAAAAATTCACAATTTCTATATATAAATAAAGGGACAAGTGGATAAAGGTGCTATGTGACATTTTTTTAAATTTCTGGAAAAAGCTTTTAAAAAAATGTTGTCTTATTTTTTTTAATGGATTTTTCTTACGGAAAAAACGGGGTCATATTCTTAGTTACCAACCATTTCTGTGCTTAAGAGGACATGATACTGATGGACTTAAGACCTTCATCCACGGTAAAAAGTAAGTTTCAAAAATTGTCACATATCACCTTTATCCACTTGCCCTTCAAATATCATATCAAATCAAAGGGAAAATATATTCTTTGGAATAGTTTCTTATTATTCTTACGTAATTTATGAATATTTTTTCATCACCAGATCTTGTTAATTTGAAGAAGTAAATATGCAAATCATCTAGGTCAAAACCGGTATTTTAGAGCATCCCCCCTCCAGTTTTATGAGATAGGGCTTTAAACAAATAGTTTCACAGTTTTAAAGGCAAAGAAGGCTGCTAACGATACTTGTTTTTAAAATGCATTTTCTGAAGCAAAATACATTTTTCCTGTGTATATTTTCTTAAGAATATGTTTGAATCCAGTCATTTCATAACTAGGAATATTGTCCTTTAACTAATGAATATCTGGCATAGGTCTTATAATATATTTGAAAGAAATAGAGTATTTCCTATGGGGAAAAAATCAGTCATGTTACCACTGTGGTCGCTTTCCTATTATACATGTCATTGTCTCTTCGGAAAACTTAGTTTTGCTCTAAGATTCTGTGAAACAGCCGCCATTTTGTCTAGCACGTGAAAAATAATACAATTCATAGGAAAGATATAATTTTGAAAGGTACTAAACAAAGTTTTTTGTTTAATGAATTATACATATCCCAAGTAGCATCAACTCATCGGATTTTGCTCGGCCGATCAACAAACTCCTCGTAAACTGATCCTGTAACGGACGATGACATCGTTCCGATCAGTACCCGAGCACGGTTTTCGATGAGCTACTTTTCATTGGAAAGTGATATCCTTCCGATCAACTTTCCCGATGAAAATAAGCCGAGCTATATTCCATCGGAAAACAATATCCTTCCGATCAAGTTTCCTGATGAAATTCCTCGGCACGAGACTGTTCTGCTCGTAAATTGCTCCAAATCTCATCGTATTCTCATCGGATTTTGCTGCTCGGATTCTGCTTGGCCGATGAGACATATTGGATCATCGGCCGATGAGAATTTCATCCCGTTTCGATGAATGGCCGAACATCGGCCAATGAGATGATTCTGACTTTTTAAGCAACAAAATTTTGTTCATTTCATTTTTGAATTTTTACTTGTTAATAAAATATATTAGCAGTAACGTGCGGTACATAATGTCTGTTTTTTATTGGAATACTATAATACCAATTTATTGCACATTAGTCTAAGTTTCCATACAATAAATCATTGTTCAAGCCCCTTTAACTTGTATTAAAATTAAATTACAGAAATTTAAATGGATAGTTTCTAAAAATCAAATTTATTACACATACTTGTTCTGCAGATTTCTAAAAAAAAATGGTTATAATATTTTAGTGCTTGAAAATAATTTTGATCCAATTTTTCAAAAGCCATGTACAAAACATTCAAAATTATATAATATAATGCCTAAAATGTAACACAATTTAATTTTAAGACATGAGTTTAACTAAAAAAATCATTTAAAAAAAAAAGATTTCACCGTTAGTTGGCACGAGAGAATAAAATAAGAATATGCATTTGCTGTGAAGTATAACTCTACGTCATCGTAAAAAGTAAACAAAATCAAAAAATGGGTAAACCACAAATCAAATTTTAACCTGTTTAATGCTTGTATCAAAATTTAAGTTGGATATTTTGTTCCATCTAAGACTTGCAGTACGCGAAAATATGTCTCTTTTAACTTAACATCCTTTCACAGCACTTAGCTTTCCTTTGAGATCAGAATTCACTCCAACATCAACGCAATCATCATTTGCTTGCACAGTTTGGACAATACCACTGCAACCGTAATGCTCATACAGATGGACACAATGGTTGTAACAGACAGTAACAGCTTCTGTCTTGTCATTGAACTGTTCGGGAACATCCGCACACATACCGCCATCAACAAGTCCACTCATCAGAAGACCATCAGATTCTCCTTCTTCGAATTCTTCCCAGAGGATATATTTGTTGTGACCTTTAAAAAGAGCTCGGATTTTGGTGCCATCGTTGCCTTTTGCAGGATCTACGTAGATACCATCATGGTTGACAGTATACTGGTGCACTTCATTAATTTCCCTAGGGCACATATGCGGCAGTTGTTCGTTGTAAACATCAAATCTGGCAATCTGATGCTTGTATTCTAAAGTACACCAGAATTTGGATTCGCCACTTTTCCTTGGACGGAATGTAAATGTGAATGCTTTTCCCACTTGGATGGCAGCCATCTTGGGGGCGTCGTGGAGGGATCGGCACCACAAACGGATTTCGTCTTGGGCACGGTTCCTAACGACCACCATTTTTTCGCAACCATACGCTGTGAAGTCTTCGATTTCTTCACTGATACGCTGTTCGTCTACATTCGATTGAATTAATCGAAATCGATCGCGAAGAGGTCTCGGAGCCTCTTGTGTGGCATTCCAAGAATCATCAGCTATGACCGTACCAATGAAGAATAAAACTAGCAAAGATCGAACAGCTTCCATCCTAACTCTAAAGAACCTTAATATTTCTAAAGGAAATAAAATTAATACGATAACTGTTATATTGATTTTTTTATCTTCTGT
Organism: Uloborus plumipes; assembly: GCA_038373865.1. Classification (NCBI taxonomy): domain Eukaryota; kingdom Metazoa; phylum Arthropoda; class Arachnida; order Araneae; family Uloboridae; genus Uloborus; species Uloborus plumipes. The sequence goes on from JAXGGA010006476.1 coordinate 10,668, forward strand.
TATGGTAAAAGAACAGGTGGCTAGCGCGTATTTGCGAAAGAGATCCAGATGACGTTTTTTTCAGGTACTTTGAATAGATAACATTCCCAACACAAACTTTTAACTCTTCATTTCTGCTGTTGCTGGTTTGATAAGAAATGCACCATATCTGCAACGACTGTGTACACAATGTGATAAACAAGTATGATCTTCTGATATTTTATTTTCACCCTTGTTCTTTATAAATAATGACCTTAACTGTTAACTATATACATGGCTTCCAAATGAGGAGTTCAATTTGATAACTGCATGTTTATGTGTGTTCTGTTGATCTATAACTCGTATTTTCTTTCAAAGCACTTTTAAAGTAAAAAAATGCACAAAAAGATTTTAATTTATTTAAGAGTTTTATTTGAAAAGCTTATAGCTATACTAGATTTCAGTGTCATTGGAAATCAAATCTGATCAAATCCAATCGTCAATTGAATTTCAAATCTGAAACTTTTTCTTCTTAAAAAATAAACAATAAAATAAAATATATAAAAGTTAAATAATTTGATCATATGAAAAAAATTCGTATTAATTTTTGGTCTTTTTTGCTCTAAGAAAGAAACAAGAAAAGGACGGGTACTCTTGGAATAATTATCATTAAACGAAATTTTATGTATGCATATTTTTATATATGGGTAATTCTACAAATACGGGAATATTTCTAACATGTAGATTTCAAAAAATTAATTTAAAATTAAAAAAACTGAAAAAAAATCAGCAAAGTACTTTATAAACTGCACAGTTAAAATAGAATATCAACAGAGCTTAAATGTTTGTATTTTATTGGATTTTTGGATTTTTATTTTTTTGAAGGCATATGTGAATGATAAAAAGGACAATGGGTATGTGAATAACACAAGCACAATAGGTAAATTAATGAAATTTTTTAACCTGTAAACTGTTAGACATAATTTTTAAACTGTACTGTCATAGTTTGGCTTTTGATTTATCCACGTGTCTCATGTTGGGGCACGTGAATGACATTAGAAAAAGGGCATGTAAATGACAAAACACAAGCAATATGTTCTCAAAAAGTCATATCTGAATACTTTTCGGCTTAACTTCGAATAAGAACCTACAAATGTAAAATTTAGGACTATTCATCATCAAAAAAATTTTACATGTACATTTTGCTTGCATTCTGTAGGCCATGTTAATGACAAAGATGAAAAACATTTGTATTGAAAATTAAGTTTAGCTTGCTTTTTTTCAAAAAGTAATTGCAGAACAGCAAAATTAATCTTCAGCCAGGAATAACAAAGTTCCATGCTTTATTTTAAGATGTGTTGCCAGATTTTGAAATAAAACATTTCAGAGAAAAATATCCATACTTTTCAGACATGTGGATGACTGATAATCGCTGGGACAAAGTTTAGATTAACTTTTAGAGATATTATTTTCACATTATTTTGGTTTTTTGTGATTTACATCTTGCACACATTCACATTTATAAATAAAAAACTCTTGAGAAAAAAATCCCCCCCCCCTTTTTTTTTAAATCTATATTCCATTGATTGTGAAAATTGCACCTATGGGACAGGGCATGTGGATGACATTTCAATGTAATATTTTATTTTTAAATAAATAATAATTAATTATTGATTTAGTTGATAATCAGAATTATAGAACAAAAGACGCATAACAATATTCCCAAAATAGTTTTTTATTATATAAAAAACAAAAAGAGCAATCAGTATGGAACACAAATTTGCCCATTTTTGTAGAATCACCAATTTATTATTATTGTTATCACTATTATTATTATTATCATTAACTTAGAATCATTTAGCCGCAACCCGACTTGTTGTCCAGCAGTAACGCGATTGTTTCGGAACCAGACTGGGCTATATTCTAATTACAATATTACTTGGAGAAATAGAAGGGTCAGGTACAGTATGGCTCTGAAATGCTGATCTTTGACCTTGACAATGTTTACCCTTTTTCTGAAGGTCAATGATGTACTATTCAAACAGATTTGAGTTGGGATACTTTTGCAAAAGTGCTGCGAAAGTAGTTCAACTCCCAGCTCAGCACTAGTTACCCTTCCTTATTACCGCTAAAAGATCTAAATATAGTCAAGGCCATATAGCTCAATCTATCAGAGCTATACTCTAGAAATAACAAAAAAAAATCTGGTTTTCGACATTTCGATGCACAAATGTGGTGTAGCTTACTGGAATAGACTTTAGTAAAAAGAGCTTTTCCCACTTTGATGTTTTACGCTACGGTTCTCAACCAGGAGAGCCTAGAAGAATTCCAAAAGAGTATGGGTGCATAATATGCAAAATATATTATTGGTATTTGAAAATATTCAAGTACAGCGTCTTAAACTAATAAATTGAGATGCAATCTTTCACACAATTAATATAATTAGCTTTCTTATAGATTAAAAGAGATATTTTTTGCTTTCAATTATAGGTGTTTCAATTGGTGTAAAGAAGATTTGAAATAATTATTAGTGGTAACGAAAATTACAAAAAAAAAAAAAAAATGATGGAAATTGGAAAAAGCTCGTTTCTATTTTTTGCTGCCTTTCTGTTCATATTGTGCTTCAAATCAATTTATAAAGCCACAATCACAGAAGCAAGTGCCTAAAAATTGGGGAATTGGTCAGATTCCACAATATTACTAACTATAAATTTAAATATAACCTCTCTTTTTCCTTTTTTGGCGGATAAATAATTTTATTTCGAAACTTCCGATATATACATATTGCAAAAGTGAAAGAGAGACAAAACAATTAAAGATAGATATATATTTTAAACTCATATTAGTCTGACCTAAACCAAATAAAAACAAATATTGTTTTAACTTAGTACGAACCAAACATGGCATAATAATTGCTATCAAGCTAATGCTTGTTTAAATAGGAGAACAATGAGCAAGAAATGTTTAGAAGTTTCGTGTTTATTTCTCATTTCAATACAAAATGTTTTGAAATGAAGGAATTGTAGAATGAACACGAAAATCTGACACAATGCTTGTATGATGCATATGATAGCAGAAGATAACGAACATCTGCTATTCTTTATGAAATATCTTTCAATAAAGATTAAGAACTAAATAAAGAAACTAAACTCATCAGTTTTTAAGTGTCGCTGCTTGAGAATTTTAACCCTTAATGTTTCGTGTTGAAAGTTAAGTAACTTTTACTAAGTGATTTATATATCTTATTTCTTTTTGAATTTGCTTTGAAAAATATTTTAAGGCATAATTATCGAAGGAAAAGTACCTTTGCAATATTTAGAGTAGCTATTAGTATATGCTCTTTGATTGGCGAATCTTTTATTTGAAAAGGGGGATTATTGGGCAAAGACAAATAGTTAAGAAAGATCGCTTTTTTTCCCATTTTAAAATGAACAAATTGGAAATTCAAATTGAAAATTATAATACTTAAAAGGAGAAACAAAAAGAGAACAGTATATTTTATACGAGATCTAGAATTGAGAAGTTATTTTTCATCTTTGGCAGTAAATTTGTAACTTTAAATAAAATTAGAAATAATTCATTTTGCATCCCATACAATGGTGCAAAGTGATAATTAGAATATTTTTCTTCTGAAATACTTTCTATATGCTTAGTTGAAATATTTTCATTAAAAGAAAATAGTAAATGAATCTATCACTATGTAAATAAATTAATATATTAGTGAATAAATGAATGAAATAAACCATTTCCCTTTATTCTATTCAGTTTGACTCGAATGCACTTAGAAAAAATTAAAACTATAATTAAAATAAAAACATACTTTATAGTTAATAACGAAGTACGTCACTGAACATCAGTAGGCCTTAATTAATACTTAAAATCGTATTAACTGGAACTTTCTCATTTTATAAACATAAATTATTTTAATTATCTATCAGTATAAACAATTAAATGTTTTTTATTGTCATGGACCTTGATCTTCAGATCCTGGAGTCAACAATATGTTCAATAACACCGTTAAAATATTCAGAAGTATCGTGCAAGAAGAGTGAAGTATTTTACTGTTTTAACATTCTCCAGGGGGCTATTTCACTTGTCCACCACATTTCTCTATTAAATTAAAAGTTATTTTTTCCTGTGAGTGTTCATTTTTTTAATACGGAATCATATTGAAGACACGTGATAAATACAGAAAATGAAGAGAAAAAAAACTGATTCCGAGGAAAAAATGGAAAAATAATCAAAATAATCCAGAGACAGTTATTTTTTTTTAATTTAAACGTCAATCAAGAAATCTAAAAAGGTTCCTTTAAGTAATGATGCATCGATAAGCAAACTGACCAATTATTGATTAATAGAAATCATCACCAATTATTATGGTAATGATTTTTAAGATTAAAACTTTTCGTTTTTTATACATAATTTTGACTTTTTGGAATTTATTAATAACTCAAATATTTTTTTTTTTTTTTTTTGCATTTCAAATTTCTAAATAATATTTTAAACCTTTATTCAAATTCTGTGAGTTAATTTTCTTATTATTGATCATGAAAAGCATTAGATAAGCATGAAAAGTCAAATATTTAATTAGTAGCCAGTGGTCAATAGACACTTTTAATTTAATACATTTTTGACTGTTATTAGTATTAATGTAGTATCTGCTTTAAAATATCAAGATTTATAAGTGTTTTTACTAAATGGGACATTTAGTATGAATAAAAGATATCAGATAATAGACAAAAATTTAAGAAACTAGTATAACTAAATAGTTTTTATAAATACAGAGCTAAACCGCAGAGCATAGGAAATCGAAAAGAAAAAAAAAAGCAAAGCTTCAAAACCTGACTGCAATTCCTTAGTTGTGAAAACTCCACTTTGTCAAAAATGAACTTAATTAATCATTTATTATTTCGTTTTAAAAAGTAAATACAAACACAGTTTCAGCAAAAAGCCTTTATTTTTTGCATTTTATTATAAAAAGGATTCTTCAAAATCAGAAAGTATAAAAACCAAAACATGAGCGTAAAATTTCTAATTCGCTTCCAACGTGTAACATACTATCCAATCACGCCATATCTTTGAAACTTAAACCAGCATTTTTCTTAAAATACCTCGATATTTTAGCCAAGCTGTTCAAAGATATAAAATACATTAAATTTCGCGTGCAGTTTCTCTTTCTACTTCATCCGTAAACTATCAGTTCAACACATAATTTCTTCTGCACCTGTAAAAAATAAATTCCTATATTAGTGACGAAAATCATTAATGTAAGAATGAAGGCTTTCACGGGCGGAGTAAATACTAGTTAAGGATTCCGGGATTAATCGCCAAATCATCAGTCGCCAAATTAATCAACGACACTCACTGAAGATGACCGCCGCAGTTGCGATCGAAACGTATGGATTAAAGCCATTCAGACCACGGCACAACAGCCCGGAATCCTTAACCAGTAGAAAATCATTAAATTATTTTTTGAAAATCTGCAACAAGGGGGCTTTCCACAAGTGATGTCACGCTTTGCAGTAAAAAGGGCTTTTTGAAATTGTGACAATTTGCGGCAAGTGGGAGGGAGAGGATAGAAAGAAGTGTGAAGTCACACGTTTTTTATAACAAATTGTTGATGAAAAATAGTGTGACATGTGACTACAGGAGCACTGCAAAAAATGAATTGTTGCTTTTACAGCATAGTCCTGGCAGCCGAGGTTCTAATTAAAACTAGCACGGCGATAAACTCTAAAATTAGCAATTTTACAGTTTCTTACTGTAGAGCTAAAAATTTTACAGATATTGCCGTAAAATTTATCTGTGTTATACTGCAAAAACAACAGTATAATACAGGTAGCAGAGGATCCAGTTTAAAACTGTAAAATGCACGGTAATAAAGTGCAAAAATAGCAATTTTGCAGTTTATTACTGTAAAATTAGCAATTTTACAGTTTAGTACTGCAAATGTAGTAATTTTACAATTTATTACTGTAAAATTAGCAATTTTTACAGTTTATTTCCCTTAAATTAGCTATATTATACTGTCAAAACAACATTCATTTTTTTTACAGTGATGGGAAAGGCAAAGTGGAGCACTTTGTGACAAAGAGGGAGAGGGGCTCAAAACATGGAAGTAAGGAAGACAAGAAATTAATTTCGGTTGGTTTTGTTACCAAAACATAAATTTGTCATACGATCGATTTGCAGTCATACATTATGTTTATCTTCAAAAACATGTGGAACAACTGTATAGAAACTTTCAAAACTATTGAAGGATATAATTCATTTGCAAATAAATGATATTTGAAGATATTTTGAAATTATTTTACCGAATCAACTTATAACTTCTTCCGATTTCGTTAAAATATTTTGCCATACAATCTTTGTCCTTATCACTTTCCAAATTTAAAGATTGCTATTTCATCATTTTGTATTAGAATGAGTTCTATAAAAACTAGAAATCAGTGTCGAAATTGCTTGTCTTGATTTTTTCTTGTTCTTTTTTTTTTGCATGAATTTTAAAAATTATTTTAACTTGCTTTGGGACTTTATTTTACAGCTGGGTCGAAAAACAATATCGTCTTGATTGAATGTAAATAACTAATTTCAGATGATTTTTCTTTCAACTCTTCTTCAGAAATTGCTAAGCAATTTTTGTTTTATAGTTTTGTTACATTATTTTAGAAAGCAACTTATTATACTTCCTAGCACAAAACCAGTTTTGAATACGAAGTAAAACAAAAAATTAAATAAATAAAAGAATGAAAAATAATCCTTTTAAGTAAACTTTTCAAAAATTTTGATGCAAAGTTTTCCTTTGTATTATTGTAATCTTGCAGTAAAAACATACCTTTCCTTTTAAGCTGTCCACATTATGCTCAATAAAGGGGCATTCTTGGGGAAACATATTTCAATGTACCATCTTTAGCTTGTGTGGTTGCTGGAGTTTTGTATGGAAGAGGTCCCGTCAGGGGTACTGGCCCAGCTGCATAAGGAGCAACACCTGGAGCCACTGCTGGGAATGGTGCTGGAACGCCGTTGAATGCTCCTGGTAAAGCTAGCGGTGCCACAGATCCTGGTAAACCATATGGTCCTGCTGCTGCTGGTACTGGTGCAGGAACAGCTGGTACTGGTGCTGGTAGAGCGCCTGGAACTCGCAAATTAGCTGGATACCCAAGACCTCCATAACGGTATCCAGCGTATGCAGGAAGACCGTATCCAAGTCCTGTGTACATAGCGGATGCTTTGTTATACATAGGATTGCCGTATCCCCAATTGCCAGCATATGGAGATCCATATCCTAAGCCGTTGTATGCTCCAGAGCCGTAGCCATAGGCATTGTATGGGGAGGCGCCATATCTACCGAAAGCATAACTAAAAGGATTTGCAAGACCGATTCCACTGAGATATGCAGCATAGTTAGCATTTATTGGTGCAAATAGTGGCTGTTCTGCTAATCCGTAAGCAGGGACTCCTTTCGGGGGTATTCCTCCAGATTTAGTGGGTTCGTTAGGTCCATATACCGGCGCTCCGAAGCTCTCAAAAGCTACAACTTCCTCCTCGTTGGTTTGTCTTTCGCTATCCAGCTCTTGATTCCCATTTTCATTAGCTTTAGCAACTGCAGCCAACAGTAGAAAGCTTAGAAATAATAACTGAAATAAAAGATAATATTTTTTTCAAATGCAGTTTTTACTGGTGAAAATTACAGTGTACTGCAAAAAATGAATGTTGTTTTTACATTATAATACGGCTAATTTTGTAGTAATAAACTAAAAATTGGTAATTTTACAGTAATAAAATGTAAAATTACTAGTTTTACAGTGTATTACTGTGCATTTTACAGTTTAAATCGAAACATCGGCGGCCAGTATTGATACTGTAAAAGCAACGGTTCATTTTTTGTAGTGTTTTAGAAATGAAAAAGTTGACTAAAAATAATTAATTCACGGAGCAAAAGGAAAGAAACTAAGAACGCTTAAAATTAACTGAAGCTTAAAATCGTAATGTGTATATGAGTGCTCAAATGGAGAGTAAGAAAACTTTTACATATTTAGTAGAAAGTTAAAGAAAACGGTGCAATAATAACATGGAATACTATTATCAATTTTAAACACAAAAGTTTTTATAAGTGTTTACTTTTTATTTCTTTCCTACTTTTAGCTAATATTTTTTATGAAAGGGTGAGAAAATTCTGGAAAAGTTTGGAAAATACGGTGATATAAAGATAATAACGTCTAAAGAAATTGCGAAAAAACGAAAGTCGTAAAAAATAGAAGAGGTTTAAGTTTTTTGTTTTTTCATTTTTAGGTGTTTTCCTTCAAGTGTTATTTCTACCTTCGTTTTTAATTAATAATCTCACTGCGCGTATATAACAATCTTTTTTAATTGACATTTTCAACGTAAAATGTCATGAAAATATAATTCAATGGCTATCAATATAAATTGCACTTTATGTCCGTACTACATGAATTTACTACATAGTTATGTACTTTTTCACTCATATGGTAAATTAAAAAGGTGCTGTATTACGTACATTGAGTATGAAATCCGTAATATGTGTCAGTTCTGTAACATTCGCATCAGATCGGTAACGCTCAAAGACAACCCCCCTAAAATGGGGGTAAATGTTTTCCTTGACTTTAACCCTAATTCAAAAAAAAAAAATCTGTTACTAATGTGTAGTTAAAATCCCTTGTTAATTTTATTTCTTAAGTATCTCCAAAAATTTAAAATTTACTCGGCCAAATTGGCACTTTTCCTGATATTCATCCATATGTATAAACAATGAGTAAAATAATTAATTTGTGAGTATCATGCATTTGGAAGGAAATAGAAGATTTTTTTATAACCAAGTTAGTTTTAACGTTCACTGGTGAGAAAAATAGACTTAATTTTTCAAAAGTTTGTTTTAAATCATAAAAAAACTCAATTTAATTCTATTATGTCAAAATAAAGATTAAAAATAAAAAAAAATACTCTTAAATTCATTATAGCTCATAAAGTAAATTAAACAATAAATTTAATTTTTAAAACGTGTAACTTGGTGGATTTTTTATCATTACTTTACATTTGGACAAAATTATAAACGCATTTTCAAAAAATTCACTATTAGTGTAAAGTTTTGCTTGAATAAGTCCATAGAAAGAGATAGCATGAAACCAATGTTGCCAATACTGATCGTTAGCTGCTTTGTTTTTAAAAATAAATGAATAACGACGAAAATACAAATCAAAAATAAAAATCCTCATGCATGGATGCGTGAAATTAAATGTTGTTGTTTCAATTTTCTTAAAAATTAATTTTAACGATGTAATATTGCTTAACACGAAAGTTTACTACATTTCTTTTTGTTGAAACATCATCTTAACAAACACTTAAAAAAAAGAACTAAAATATGTTTCCGAAACTTCGGTGAGTTAACCAATGTATTTGAGCTAATCTAAAAGTCCCATATAATGCTCTAGTGTTTGACAGTGTACTTTAAAGCAACTCTTCAATCTCGTACTTTTATTTTTGAAATGGAAAAAAAAGTTTTTCCTAATAACGAGAATTTTTTAATTACTTTTCAGCAAAAAACGCAGTTATTGGAGAAAAACTAGAAATTTAGATTTTTTTTTTTTTTTGAATTTGTCCTAAAACAGGGCAACAACCCTTTTAAAGATGCAAACGTTTTTTGCTGACCATTTGCGAGCGTATTTTTCGCTTGATCCAGAGTTTTTTTTTTTTTTTTTTTGGCGAAAAATAGACTCTACTGCTTGAACACTCTCCGTACTTTCCTCGTACGCCTCCCTGTGACTTCTGGCTGTTCCCTAGACTCAAGAGACCACTGAAGGAGTAAAATTTTGGGCAAGAATGGACATTATAGCTGCAGCGGTAGCCGTGATAAACTGCGTTAAGAAACAGGTTTTCTGATAATGCTTCTAACAACGGCAGCACGTAGCTCGGTGCACTGAGCAGTGTGTAGAGCTTTAAGTTATTTATTTTAAGATGTGTTTTAGAATGTTTATTAGATTTGGTACCTGAAGGTTTTTAAAAGTATTTGCATTATTCAGTAAACTTTGAATTACTTTGAAGAACTGACATTATTAAAAGGATATTTTGACAAATAATACAATTATTTTAACTTTGACCAATACCGTTCCTAATGACCTACATTTTTTTCTGAATTAATATTATAGAGCAAAAATGAAGTTGATAAGATCTAAGATCATTTTCAGTTATAAATTAGGTTTTTTTATACCTGCAAATCAAAAATACTTTTTTTTTATAATGTATTCATAATTAATGGAGTATTTTTCCTTAAATTTAATATATTTGCTTCAATATCTTATCTGGTTTGTTTCGTGTAACGTAATACGTTGGTACTTCAAAAATTAACGAACAGAATATATTGAAAGGAAGAAAACTGTCTCAAATCAATTAATCTGAGTTTTCGTGTATGAATAAAACACGGAAAGCATAAACTAAAAGACAGACAAAAATCTTACTGAACAACCCTCAAAAGGGTATATTGAGCGTTCTCCTGCAGAGCAAAAGAACCAGAAAGTCAAACAGTCAAATATCAATATTTTTTCTGAATATTGAACCCTCATAGCACGTAACTATTCTCGATACTTCCAATACTTAAAGTATTAAAATCTCCTGAAAAATGTTTCAGTCTCAGTACCTATCAGAGTTTTTATTTGCGTCACGCAAATCGTAGGAATAACTCCTTTCAAGAACAACAGGTTGACATTTTTACTACCTGGGTTTAATACTAGGCGTTTTCAATAGTATGATATGGTTGAACTAAAATTCGTGACAAGTTCGTCGCAATTTACAATACCTCAAATTGCACCAACTATTGAACTACTTAAAAATTGCTTCAAGTATTTACTTACCCAAGACATTTTTTTTTTCAGTAGTGATGCACCAAGAGAGTTAAAATCCACACTAAGCAAAAATTGTGAACAAGAAAGATTGTGCTAAGAATGTGAACATGATTCCCCTTATATACCTTACAGGAAATTTAACACCGTGAAAGGAATAAAATTCACATATTCCTCTGTAATTCATGCAGTCATTTGAGGTGCTTTCGATGACAAAAAATAAAAAATTACAGCAAAAAAGGAGATTTTTATTCCATGCAATTATATACGCATCTCCAAGTGGGTGATGTGTCCTTCATAGAATAACTACATCGAATGTTTTACGTCCAAACGGATTTATGCTTTACTAGCTGTCACATTCGGGGTCATTGATAAGTTGGCAAAGTTAACAATGGAAGCTAAAGGCGGGAATTGGATAAGAATCCTCATTGGCTCGTAAGCTTCGTTTCTCCTTCTTGTACTTCAAGATCCCAGTCATACCAGCTTTTAACATTTTGTAGATATTTGTGATGGGATATCCTGTCTTTTATTGTCATTTATCCCTTTTTACTATCAATATCTCAAAAATATCAATGAAAATGTGCCATGCATTTACTTTACTGTATGGTTTTTCGTCTTTTGATTTTAGTGGTATTTTCTCGCTTTACTACAAGCTCTTTGGGTATTCCGTTTCGGATTTCAGGCATTCTTTTATGACGTTTATAGAGCTAGGTTTATGTTTTCTGTATTTTTCTATTTATATATCTGTGACACTATCTACAATACTATGGCTTGACACCCCATAATCCTGAGGATTCAGGATCATAGATATTCTGTCAGGAGGCTAATGGGGGTTCTGAAAATTATGCATCATTCTTTAAAGTCTCACTGAACACATTTTCTGGGGTTGCTCCCAAGTTGTTAGCAACACTGCTATATTTACTTACTACAAACTAAAGAAAAAGTTAGATTTATTTCATCATTTCCTTATCATCACACGTATGATGTTACTTTCCATTGTTGTGCAGAATCGGATATTTCCTGGCTTCATCAGAATTAGTCTTCATCAAGATTTGGTGATGTGAAACATTGCCAGAACAGGATTACTCAATATAAATTTGATGACTAAAGACGATGATTCATTCAGACGGCATTATTAGAAAGTTCCTAATAGCAACAGTATCGTTGTATTGATCATAAAGCATGTTCAGTTTCTCAAGAAAGTATAATGAGACTGCCGTAACCTACAAAGGGGAATAAACTTCTTGATAGTTGCGTGGCTTCAAGTTTGCTGTTTATTTACCAAATTTAGATTTGAAATATGAAATAATATTGCGGAGAGGGGATGGCTTTTGAAGTTTATAAAACTGAAGTAAGCTTCAAAATTTCCCAAATTATTGCCAAACAGTTTGAAGTGAGCAAGCAGAGTAGCTTGTTTCAGGGTTAGAGATTTAAACTTTAAAATTTGTTTTTGACAGGACAAGTAATTTTACCCATCATAAATCTTCAAAAGTGTTTTAAAATGTCCGCATGATAAAGGAAAATAGGTCTGATCTAATCAATTCATATTTACTGCAATAGTAATACATGAATATAAAAAGTAATTAGTCATAATTAATGAATATTTGAGAATGTTTTTTTCTGAAATGTTCACTTGAAAAAACATATTAAGTAAAGAAATTGCTAATGACTCTATTACATAAAAGCTTCTTTATATAAAAGTTGTTAGTGCCATGAAAAGAAATTTGCAACGCTACCAAAGTAACTAATTTGCAGCTCCAATTACAATACAAAGTAAGGCTATTGTTCAAAGTAAGGCAATTCAAAGGAAGGCAAAGTGTGCTATCTACTGTGCAAAAGCACAGTTAATAGCTTTTTTAGAAGCGAAAAAAAGGGGAGGGAAAGGTTTCTTCATAATATTTCACAAATGATGTTTTAACAAGTGTTCTGTTTTCAAATCATAGATTGAAGAATAATAAACTGATAATAAACTTTAAGCATTTTTAATTCAAAACTGGTGCAATTTTTATTTTTAAGAGCAAGAATCTGAGAAACTGTCACGCCTAGCATTATGAGGTGATTCATGACCTCTCAGATTTTCTCCCAAAAATTACCAAATGTTTATTATCTTATTGAAAGACCAAATCCAGAATGTTTTGCTCTAAAGTTGAGTTGTTTAGTTTTTATGGACCCCTAAAGTTGAAGGTGCGGCATCAAAAATTAAGCGGATTTTCAAGAGATGGAAATTGCTGTGAGCCAAAACTCTTACCAGGAACTGTTAAACTGCAATTTTCTTTTTGTATATGGAATATAGAAGGTTGAAACTTTACAAAATGAATGTTAAATTTGTGGTAAGTTGTTGCCGTAAGGTCAGTGAAGGCCCTCAAAACAGGGCATTTTTGACGTTTTTTGGCGTTTTTGAGGTTCAAAAACAGCTTGTACATTTCAGTTGGCACGGCAAAAATAGTGTCGTTTGAAAGACCAGTATAAGCACTTTAAAATAATGTATAAATAACCGAGGAAAGTTCAACGTGCTTTTAGTTGCGTAAGGCCGAAATATGAAAAATGTCATATTTTACCGATATTCAAACGGTCATAACTTCCTCTGCCAAAAACATATTGAAATATTTTTTTTTTGCCAATGTCATGCTCTATTCTTTGTCTTAACAGAACAGTTGAGTCCTTTGAGGCGAAATGTAAAAAAAATTTTTACAAAAAATGCACAGAAAAAAATTAATTTTTTGTAAAAAAAATTTTCACATTTCGCCTCAAAGGACTCAACTGTTCTGTTAAGACAAAGAATAGAGTATGACATTGGCAGAAAAAATATTTCAATATGTTGTTGGCAGAGGAAGTTATGACCGTTTGAATATCGGTAAAATATGACATTTTTCATATTTCGGCCTTACGCAACTAAAAGCACGTTGAACTTTCCTCGGTTATTTATACATTTTTTTAAAGTGCTTACACTGGTCTTTCAAACGACACTACTTTTGCCGTGCCAACTGAAATGTACAAGCTGTTTTTGGATCTCAAAAACGCTAAAAAACGTCAAAAATGCCCTGTTTTGAGGGCCTTCACTGACCTTACGGCAACAACTTACCACAAATTTAGCATCCATTTTGTAAAGTTTCAACCTTCTATATTCCATATACAAAAAGAAAATTAGAGTTAAACAGTTACTGGTAAGAGTTTTGGCTCACAGCAACTTCCATGTCTTGAAAAACCGCTTGATTTTTGATGCCGCACCTTCAACTTTAGGGATCCATAAAAACTAAACGACTGAACTTAAGAGCAAAACATTCTGGATTTGGTCTTTCAATAAGATAATAAACATTTGGTAATTTTTTGGAAAAAATCTGAGAGGTCATGAATCACAGGCGTGACACTCTCTCAGATTCTTGCTCTTAATATATATTTTCAACAGAATGAATTTTTTAACAAAAATAAATAATAAATATACAGTAGCTTGATAACATTAAAAAAATTATAACAGCAATTAGCTACAGTAGATTAGTGGTGATTTAATTGCAGATCATTATATAGAACTATAGTTATTTCATCACTACAGTCAAGATGGGAGAAACTACCTAAATTTTTAAAATAGTCGTACATACATAAAAAAATTCAGATAAAAATTTATAATGTAATGAATTTACGTAAACTATTGCACAATATTTGGAACACCCTCATTTGAACATATGCATATGTTTACCTTTGTAGGAAATTCGGATACTGTTTTATAAAATGTATTTGAATTCATCTGTATTAAAAAAAATTTTAATGAGGAATTAGTACTTCTATGTAACCAGATTAGAATCATGTGTAATAAGTTTAAAATGTTTTTAAATGTATATACTTGAATGTTCACATTCAATTAATTTTTAATCTCTCATATTGCTTTAAGGCAGGAATTCAAGTGAAACACCATTGCAATCGCTACTGGAAGTGAATTACATTATCATCAACTTAACTTGGCACTGACGTCAATACGGGTGGAGCCAGTAAGAGCTCACAAGCAGTCAGCGATCTCCTCTTATTCGCCAAGTAGTCTCTACTCTCAGCGGTTTTTGAGGAGTTCAAGCTTCCGACGGACAGACAGACGCGGACAGCTTTTAATAGTAGTAACTAGCTGCGTGGTCCGGCGTTGCACGGGCTTTAATGTAGTGAAGGCAGTTTGAGAAAATTACTCACCGCCAAGGCGGCTCGCCTTTAAAGTAGTGAGGAAAGTTTACACAACCTACTCGCCGTCAAGGCGGCTTGCCTTTGCAGTAGCGAGGAAAGTATCAACAAACTACTCGCAACCAAGGCGGCTCGCTCTTAAAGCAACAAGGAAAGTTTCAACAAACTACTCTCCGCTGAAGCTGCTTAAAAAGCCTTCCTGCATCAAAAAGTCAATCGAATTATTTGCACATGCTCCCTCAGAAATAAAGACGATGTCAAGTAGCGCATACTGAGCACTCTTCCTAAATAACAAATAAAATTCCTTGCCAAAAACAATTATTTCCAAACCGCTTTCTTCCTGTAAAATTAATTACAAAATTCTAACCAAAAAAGTTGTTTTAATATTTGGGTCGCAGCCAAAAACAGTCTCTTCTAAACACAGCAATTGCAATTTTATTTAAAAACACATTTTCAAAATGGTACCAGAGAAAAAATATAAGTCATTAATTAGAATAAAAATAATTTTTAGAACTTTGTTGTAACACGTATTCAAAATGACAACGGAAAAAATAACACTCTTTAATTTTAAAAAGTTAAATACTTTAATTAATGTTTTAATTTAACATGGCAACGGTAAGATATAAATGTCTTGGAATTTTAAATACAGGATGGTTATAAATTAACAGGAGGTGTTTGGAGCCCTATAGCTCGCGAACTACTGGGCAAAATATTGCCGAATTTCGTGAGCGTGCATATTAGACCATGGGATTTTGATTTCATGAATAAAAAAAATTAGTTTGAAAAATCACCATCAGGGGGATATTCGGCGCTGTAAAAGTGTATTATTCTGATTATCGAAGAATTAATTGCTACTGACAAAATATGCATCCATTTTATTTGCAAAAAAGACTTTTTTGGTCACAAATGTGGTTCGATATGATAGCCATTGTAAAGTTGTAAGAACTGCATACGATGCACAACATTTTCTACGGCAGCTCGTAACATATCAGAATGGATTTCTTGATAAGAATGCTCCCAGTCCGTCATTTTACAGATGATTGCTAAACGCAACGCGTTTAAGCAAATTATTGCATTCTATTTGGTTAAATGGACCGCTATTTTGTTCGTGGTGATTTTCTTTTTAATAGAAAATTCTACGGCGATCATATTAAACCTCATTTCAAAGCACAATCATTTTTGCTTGGCGAAATTGATTTATACAGCATCTTTTCAAGTTTAATTCGCGATATTCAGTGTAATACACTTTTACAGCGCCAAATTTCCCTCTGGTGGTGATTTTTCAAACTAATTTTTTTTTATTCCAGAAATCAAAATACCATGGTCTAATATGCCCGCTCACGAAATTTGGCAATGTTTCGCCCAGTAGTTCGCGAGCTAGAGGGCTCCAAACACCTCCTGTTAATTTATAATCACCCTGTAGTTCAATAATTTAATTAACGTTTTAATTAAAAATGGCAATGGTAAGAAATAAAAGTCTTGGAATTTTAAATAATTCATTCAATAATTTAATTACCGTAAAATGGGGTGTATAGGAACAGCGGGGTCAATCGGAACAAAACTTCCCGACCGTACGAAGAAATTCTTCATAAATATACTATTGGGTATTTTTCGCCATGATTTTTTTTTTTATAAAGGTAAGATCATAGGAAGTAGGAAAAAATTACTTTTGTCAATCTGGCAAGGCTACTGGCTTCTAAGGAGGGCTGCACGTGGAATGCTAGAAAACATCACATTTTCATAGACTGCAAAACTTCACATGCACGAACAAACCTTCTTATATTTAAAAACTAAGAGGAGTTTGTTTCAATTATGCATGTATCTGAACAACAGAATACCACATTAGTATTTACATTTTTTATAAATTGTGTCATAAAAATGAAGAATTCTGAAAAATGCCACAGGAAAAAAATTTACGGGGTGAATCGGAACACTTAGTTCTGTTGTTCCAATTCAAACTTATTTGAAGGAAACTGTTTGAAAAATCAAGATTCTAACCCCAATTCTTCTAATCAAGACAGGGACAAGGATTTATCACTGTTTATCCCTTCTCGTGAGCAACTAGATCTTAGAATGACAAAAGTTGCCGATTTCAAAAGATTTTTTCTCCAGGAGACTTCTTTTTACTTAAAATAAAAGGGGGAAAGTCACATAGACTTTATGTAGTAAAAGTCCAGCACACAGACAGTGATGAATAAATCTTTCAGGACAATCCCCGAAACCCAAAGATTTCAAGAAACTAAAGAAAAGGCAGAGTTCATCCTATGAGATGTTATAAAAAAACTTAAGCCAAGTAACAATTGCTAGTTTTAAAGGACAAGTACATATTTGTGGACGATATGAGTGACTTCCATTCATGTTAAATCTTTGTATTTCAATTCAAAAACATTTCTTAAAATTACTTTTCACTTTTCATAAGTTCAAAATTATTTTGGATTTTGACAAATTATAAACGTTTACTGGTATTGAAATTATGCATTTATTTGACAGTAATTATCTGTTCTTATTCTCCCCCATCAATATTACTCATGTTTGTGAGACCTATTACAGGTTAAATTGAAAAAAATAAAAATTTTAACATGTGTTCCGATTGACCCCTATCAGCGGGGTGATTCGGAACACCCATAATTTCCTATATATTTTAATAATAATTGTTCAAAATGTTTTGTCTGTGCTTGGAATATCAAAAGTAAAGCAAGACCGAAGTTTTTACCCAAAAAATCAAATTAAAAAAAATTTTTTTAACTGCTTTTTTTACAATCAAAGCTGAAAAGTGTTCCGATTCACCCCATTTTACGGTACCGTTTTTATTCAAAATGGCAACGTTAAGAAATAAATGTCTTGGAATTTTAAATAATTCAATAATCTAATTAACGTTTTAATTTAAAATGGCAACGGAAATAAATGTCTTGGAATTTTGAAAAGTGAAAGAAATTTAATTAAAGTTTTAATTCAAAATGGCAACAGAAAGAAATTAATGTCTTGGAATTTTAAAAAGTACAAAAATTTAATTAACGTTGAAATTAGTATCTCAGCTAATTGACGTCGTAGAATTACGCAGTTGGTCTTATTGTCTTCCTTAAAAAATTTCGAATCGAATGGTACCTCGTTCGATTCTCAACTCTCAGCGGTTTTTGAGGAGTTCAAGCTTCAGACGGACAGATAGACGCGGGCAGATTTTAATGGTATTAACTAGCTGCGTGGCCCGGCGTTGCACGGGCTTTAATGTAGTGAAGACAGTTTGAGAAAACTACTCGCCGCCAAGGCAGCTCGCCTTTAAGTATTGAGGAAAGTTTAAGCAGTCTACTCGCCGTCAAGGCGGCTCGCCTTTACAGTAGCAATGAAATATTCGACAAACTGCTCGCCGCCACGGCGGTTCGCCTTTAAAGTATCAAGGAAAGTTTCAACAAACTACTCCCCGCTAAAGCGGCTCGCTAAGAAACTTTTCTGCATCAAAAAGTCAATCGAATTATTTGCACATGCTTCCTCAGAAATAAAGACGATGTCAAGTAGCGCATACTTAGCATTCTCCCTAAATAACAAATAAAATTCCTTTCCAAAAACAACTTTTTCCAAACCGCTTTCTTCCTGTAAAATTAATTTCAAAATTCCACACAAAAAAGTTGTTTTAATATTTGGATCGCAGCCAAAAAAAAAAGTCCCAGCAATTGCAATTTTATTTAAAAACACATTTTCAAAATGGTACCAGACAAAAAATATCAGTCATTACAAACTGCACATTAGAATAAAAACAATTGTTAGAACTTTGTTGTAACACGTATTAAAATGACAACGGAAAGAAAACACACTATTTAATTTTAAAAAGTTTAATAATTTAACTAACGTTTTAATTCAAAATAGCAACGGTAAGAAATAAATGTCTTGGAATTTTAAATAGTTCAATAATTTAATTAACGTTTTTTTCAAAATGGCAATGGAAAGAAATAAATGTCTTAAAATTTTAAAAAGTACAAAACATTTAATTAACGTTTTAATTAATATCTCAGCTAATTAACGTCGTAGAATTACGCGGTTGGTCTTATTGTCTTCCTTAGAAAATTTCGAATCGAATGGTATTATGTTTTATTCTTTACGCTCAGCGGTTTTTGAGGAGTTCAAGCTTCAGACGGACAGACAGACAGACGCGGATAGATTTTAATAGTAGTAATTACGTAAACAAATTTCAATCGTGTCTCACGGCATACTATATTGTGGATCGAAAATGAAAGATGTGCTGTGTTACACAGCATCGCTTCACATAGTTTCATAAAATCACTACTCTTGTTCTTCAAACAGCTGGTTTAAATTAAAAAAAAAGGGGGATGGTAAAACAGTTATAGTAATACGTACTGCCGTCATATACAATACATATAAAATTACGGTCACTAGGATTTTTGATTGTTTTCCAATATTAATCTCGAGGTACACTTCCTTCCTCTACATAATTTGAGTTTTGGCGATGTTGGTTATCGTTGTTGTAGCTGTTGACGAGTCTATAATTAATACACACTACGGAATAGTTGGGTGCCACTGCCTCTAGAAAAGACTAGACTTTTCTATTTATTTACAGATAAGCGAACACAATAAAAATTTACAGTGCAAAGAAAGGAAATAACAACCAGCGCACCAAACGCACTACTACCGGAAAATAAACGAAGCTTCCACCACAGAGCCATTAAAGTTCAGTCAAAGATATACGAGTTATAGTTATCAACTAGCTGCGGGGCCCGGCGTTGCACGGGCTGTAAAGTAGTTTAAGAAAACTTTAAGGCAGTTTAAGAAAACTACTCGCCACCAAGGCGGCTCGCCTTTGAAGTAGTGAGGAAAGTTTAAATAACCTACTCGCCGCCAAGGCGGTTCGCCTTTAAAGTAGCGAGGACAGTTTCAACAAACTACTCGCCACCAAGGCGGCTCGCCTTTAAAGTAATGAGGAAAGTTTAAACAGTTTACTCGCCATCAAGGTGGCTCGCCTTTACAGTAGCGAGGAAAATTTCAATAAATTAACGTCGTACAATTACGCGGTTGGTCTTATTGTCTTCCTTAGAAAATTTCGAATCGAATGGTATTATGTTTGATTCTCTACACTCAGCGGTTTTTGAGGAGTTCAAGCTTCAGACGGACAGACAGACAGACGCGGACAGATTTTAATAGTAGTAACTAGCTGCGTGGCCCGGTGTTGCACGGGCTGTAATGTAGTGAAGGCAGTTTGAGAAAACTACTCGCCGCCAAGGCGGCTCGCCTTTAAAGTAGCGAGGAAAGTTTCAACAAACTACTCGCCACCAAGGCGGCTCGGCTTTAAAGTAATGAGAAAAGTTTAAATAGTTTACTCGCCGTCAAGGCGGCTCGCCTTTACAGTAGCGAGGAAAGTTTCAATAAACTACTCGCCGCCAAGGCGGCTCGCCTTTAAAACACCAAGGAAAAGTTAAACAAACTACTCCCCGCTAAAGCGACTCGATAAAAAGCTTTCCTGCATCAAAGAATCAATCGCGTTTATTTGCTCATGCTTCCTCAAAAAGAAAGACGATGTCAAGTAGCGCATACTTAGCACTCTCCCTAAATAACATATAAAATTCCTTACCAAAAACAATTATTTCCAAACCTCTTTCTTCCTGTAAAATTAATTGCAAAACTCTAAACGAAAAAGTTCTTTTAATATTTGGATCGCAGCCAAAAAAAAAGTCCCTTCTAAAAACAGCAATTGCAATTTTATTTATAAACACATTTTCAAAATGGTATCAATAATTAGAAATATGTCATTAATAATTAGAATAAAAACAATTGTTAGAACTTTGTTATAACACGTATTCAAAATGACAATGGAAAAAAATAACACTATTTAATTTTAAAAAGTTCAATTTAATTAACGTTTTAATTTAAAACCGCAACGGAAAGAAAAAAATATCTTGGAATTTTAAATAGTTCAATAATTGAATTAACGTTTTAATTCAAAATGGCAACGGTAAGAAATAAATGTCTTGGAATTTTAAATAGTTCAATAATTTAATTAACGTTTTTATTCAAAATGGCAACTGTAAGAAATAAAAGTCTTGGAATTTTAAATAGTTCAACCATTTAATTAACGCTTTGATTTAAAATAGCAACGGAAAGAAACAAAAGTCTTGGAATTTTAAATAGTTCAATAATTTAATTAACGCTTTAATTTAAAATGGCAACGGAAAGAAATAAATGTCTTGGAATTTTAAATAGTTCAACCATTTAATTAACGCTTTAATTTAAAATAGGTACGGAAAGAAACAAAAGTTTTGGAATTTTAAATAGTTCAATAATTTAATTAACGCTTTAATTTAAAATGGCAACGGAAAGAAATAAATGTCTTGGAATTAGCGAGGACTTGGAAAGTAGCTTGGAAAGTACTTGGAAAGTAGCGAGGAAAGTTTCAACAAAATACTCGCCACCAAGGCGACTCGCATTTAAAGTAATGAGGAAAGTTTAAACAGTCTACTCGCCGTCAAGGCGGCTCGCCTTTACAGTAGCGAGGAAAGTTTCAACAAACTACTCCCCGCTAAAGCGGCTCGCTAAAAAGCTTTCCTGCATCAAAAAGTCAATCGAATTATTTGCACATATTGCTTCCTCAGAAATAAAAACGATGTCAAGTAGCGCATACTTAACACTCTCCCTAAATGACAAATAAAATTCCCTACTAAAAACAATTATTTCCAAACCGCTTTATTCCTGTAAAATTATTTTCAAAATTCTAAACAAAAAAGTTGCTTTAATATTTGGACCGCAGCCAAAAAAAAGTCCCAGCTAAAAACATGAATTAGAATTTTATTTGAAACACATTTTCAAAATGGCAACCGAGAAAAATAAAAGTCTTAACTAAAAACAATTGTTAGAACTTTATTGTAACACGTAATGACAACCGAAAGAAATAAAAGTCTTTGAATTTTAAATAGTTCAACAATTTAATTAACGTTTTAATTCAAAATGGCAACGGTAAGAAATAAATGTCTTGGAATTTTAAATCCTAATAATTTAATCTTCGTTTTAATTCGAAATGGCAACGATAAGAAATAAATGCCTCGGAATTTTAAATAGTTCAATAATTTAATTCAGTTTTTAATTCAAAATGGCAACGGAAAGAAATAAAAGTCTTGGAATTTTAAATAGGTCAAGAAATTTAATTAAAGTTTTAATTCAAAATGGCAACGAAAAGGAAAAAATGTCTTGGAATTTTAAAAAGTGCAAAAATTTAATTAACGTTGAAATTAGTATCTCAGCTAATTTACGTCGTAGAATTACGCGGTTGGTCTTATTGTCTTCCTTAGAAAATTTCGAGTCGAATGGTACCTCGTTCGACTCTCAACTCTCAGCGGTTTTTGAGGAGTTCAAGCTTCAGACGGACAGACAGACGCGGGCAGATTTTAATAGTATTAACTAGCTGCGTGGCCCGGCATTGCACGGGCTTTAATGTAGTGAAGGCAGTTTGAGAAAACTACTCGCCACCAAGGCGGCTCGACTTTAAAGTAGCGAGGAAAGTTTCAACAAACTACTCGCCACCAAGGCGGCTCGCCTTTAAAGTACCAAGGAAAAGTTTAACAAACTACTCCCCGTTTAAGCAGCTCGCTAAAAACCTTTCCTGCATCAAAGAATCAATCAAATTATTTACACATGCTTCCTCAAAAATAAAGACGATGTCAAGTAGTGCATACTTAGCACTCTCCCTAAATAACAAAAAAGATTCCTTATCAAAATCAATTATTTCCAAACCGCTTTCTTAATGTAAAATTAATTGCAAAATTCTAAACGAAAAAGTTCTTTTAATATTTGGATCGCAGCCAAAAAAGTCCCTTCTAAAAACAGCAATTGCAATTTTATTTATAAACACATTTTCAAAATGGTATCAATAATTAGAAATATGTCATTAATAATTAGAATAAAAACAATTCTTAGAACTTTGTTATAACACGTATTCAAAATGACAATGGAAAAAAATAACACTCGTTCATTTTAAAAAGTTCAATTTAGTTAAAGTTTTAATTTAAAATCGCAACGGAAAGAAATAAATATCTTGGAATTTTAAATAGTTCAATAATTTAGTTAACGTTTTAATTTAAAATCGCAACGGAAAGAAAGAAATATCTTGGAATTTTAAATAGTTCAATAATTTAATTAACGTTTTGATTCAAAATGGCAACGGTAAGAAATAAAAGTCTTGGAATTTAAAATAGTGTAATAATTTAATTAACGCTTTAATTTAAAACGGCGACTGAAAGAAATAAATCTCTTGTAATTTTAAATAGTTCAATAATTTAATTACGTTTTAATTCAAAATGGCAACGGTAAGAAATAAAAGTATTGGAATTTTAAATAGTTCAACAATTAATTAACGTTTTAATTCAAAATGGCAACGGTAAGAAATAACAGTCTTGGAATTTTAAATAGTTCAACAATTAATTAACGTTTTAATTCAAAATGGCAACGGTAAGAAATAAAAGTATTGGAATTTTAAATAGTTCAACAATTAATTAACGTTTTAATTCAAAATGGCAACGGTAAGAAATAACAGTCTTGGAATTTTAAATAGTTCAACAATTAATTAACGTTTTAATTCAAAATGGCAACGGTAAGAAATAAAAGTCTTGGAATTTTAAATAGTTCAACAATTAATTAACGTTTTAATTCAAAATGGCAACGGTAAGAAATAACAATCTTGGAATTTTAAATAGTTCAACAATTAATTAACGTTTTAATTCAAAATGGCAACGGTAAGAAATAAATGTCCTGGAATTTTAAATAGTTCAATAATTAAATTAACGCTTTAATTTAAAATGGCAACGGTAAGAAATAAAATTTTGGAATTTAAAATAGTGCAATAATTTAATTAACGCTTTAATTTAAAATGGCAACTGAAAGAAATAAATGTCTTGGAATTTTAAAAGTGCAAAGAATTTAATTAACGTTTTAATTGATATCTCAGCTATTTAACGTCGTACAATTACGCGGTTGGTCTTATTGTCTTCCTTAGAAAATTTCGAATCGAATGGTATTATGTTTGATTCTTTACGCTCAGCGGTTTTTGAGGAGTTCAAGCTTCAGACGGAATTTTAAATAGTTCAATAATTTAATTAACGCTTTAATTTAAAATGGCAACGGAAAGAAATAAATGGCTTGGAATTTTAAAAGTGCAAAGAATTTAATTAACGTTTTAATTAATATCTCAGCTAATTAACGTCGTACAATTACGCGGTTGGTCTTATTGTCTTCCTTAGAAAATTTCGAATCGAATGGTATTATGTTTGATTCTCTACGCTCAGCGGTTTTTGAGGAGTTCAAGCTTCAGACGGACAGACAGACAGACAGACAGACAGACAGACAGACGCGAACAGATTTTAATAGTAGTGATAGGGAAAATTTGGAAGTTAAAATGAAAGTTTAAATATTTATTTTCTGTCGACTACGATAAATTTATAAGAAGGTGATGAATATTTTTCTTTAATTATTTCAATAGAATTTAGGACACGATAATCACGTAATCTTACAGTCACTTCTGGTGGATTTATATTATGAAAAGAAGCCATGTGACTTTTACTATAACTTGCTATAAATTTTCTTCATCAATGTGATAAAAAGTTGAGCATTTTTTGAATACCAGACAAAAGCTTTCTTGAAAAAAAAATGCATGCACTTTACTGCCATATTTGTCAATGCCACATATAGGAGATCTTCTATTTCCATTCTTCTTTTAATTTCCTTCTTTTTTACAATGGTAACAACGAATAGCATTTATTGATTCTATTCTTGTATCATTGTAATCATCCCATCACACACACACCCCAGTTTATTTTTTTCCTTAAACCTTCATGAGTTCCAGCTGGAATTTATTTTCGAAATGTCTGGCATTTTAAATCTATTTTTCTTATTAAACTAAATTTCTTTTGGGTGATTTTTGACCTATAGAAAAAATATCTAAAGTGGAGTTAGACATCTCTTTAGGTTAACATTTGGAAGGAAATAACGATTTCAAGTATTATTTTCACAACTCAAAATGCAAATTGGAATTCTTGAGAAATTATGTCTCTTCGTTTTTGCCACGTATAGGTTAACTATTGTTCTAGCTTTTTGCATAGGTAATAAAAAATGAACATAATTAATTAAATATGAAAACTCTACACAGTTAAAAAATCCTACATTGAAAAATTTAGCATCATTCTCACGAACAGAATCTGATTTGCCATTACGCTCAGAAATTTGCCTCCACCTAAAAGCCCCCAGGCCCCTAAAAACTTCCTACCATAAAAAAACCAATATGTAGCTTTAATTTGTTTGTTATTATGTTTAGAATTAAGGACGATAGAGAAAGTGTGCTGCAGTGTGGCTTTCAACATCAAAACAGCCATTTTTTGCTATCTATTATTTCTTAGATAGTTTATAATCTGCCCTAGCCTGTAGCATCAATAATAACAGAAATAATAGCAATATGGTGAACTGAACAGTCACATGTTTGCAGTACTTTCCAAGATTGTACTACTAAGGGGACTCTGCTAATGTACTGGGCCTACTGTCCTAAAACTTTTAAATCGGAACTATCCCACGGATAAGTGTGGAGCAACGAACACGCACACTCTACAATCTAATTTGCTGTCAAATAAAGTTGAATTCACTGCAGCGATTATGTTAATGTGTTTCTTTAGAGAAGATCCCAGAGCTGTTAAACTTGTATACCTCATTATAACTACAAATGACTTACGTTCACTGTTAAAAATAAAGTTCAATGCTTCACCAGAAATTGGTTACAGCTAGCAAATCTTAGCTGCAACCATTTTATTTGTAATGAGTTGTAATGGTGCTCATACGTAAACTGATTGTTTGTAAAAGCACCATTGCCAATGTGGTAGTTGTAGCCAAATTTTGATAAATTAAACTTATTTCTTAATGAAACATTGAATTTCGCTTTAAAAAGAATGCAGTTGAAAACTGACAATAGCTATGTTATGGTATCGAAGATCCATATCAATGATGTGAATCTTTGATACGACACTTATTCCAATCCAATTTTTGATCTAATGACGATGTATTATTGAAATTTACTTTTAATCCACAAATTCGAGCATTTTTTTTCCTAACCAGGGAACCACACGAAGCGTGCAGAAATGAAAAAAAAATTCGGTAACAATCGAACGAGTATATTGAGATTTATTTTTGACATGAGAATGTTTCCTCTTGTACCCTCTTTTCGTGATATAAAATCTCAAAATCGGTCGAAATTTTAAGAAATTTCATCAAAGAACTTGGCTGAGAAATGGAAGTTACCATGCGCCTAAACCGTTTGCGTCTGCCAAGCGTGTAAAAGGTACCTGTCATTTTCAAAGGAAACTCGCTAAATGAAAACTTTTATTAAAATTTCAGCAGGTTTTAAGACTTTATTTTCGTTATCAAGCTTTTGAGGGCGAATAATCAATGCGTCCAAAAAGTTGTTTTACTATGCTTTTTTAATTGCTACTAATTTTTACTTTTTATTTTTTTTCATTATTACTTTCCGCATCGTATTTACTTTCCTGACAAGTTTTTTTTTCGATAATTGTGCCTCAGGCACATTGTATTCACGGAATCTTTATTGGCTTGAGGAAAGCTTTAATGCTGAAGTTGTTGAGTTGTTACGCGAAGATTCTATTCCTTTATTCAGTTCCGAAGATGTACTTCAAAGAGAAAAAATAGTGATACAATTATCTTGTACTCAGCCCCCA
This sequence comes from Uloborus plumipes, assembly GCA_038373865.1. Taxonomy (NCBI): domain Eukaryota; kingdom Metazoa; phylum Arthropoda; class Arachnida; order Araneae; family Uloboridae; genus Uloborus; species Uloborus plumipes. Next base: position 37,348 of record JAXGGA010006476.1, read on the forward strand.
AACTCCACTAAAAACATTATTCAAAAACCAAAAGCATGACATTGAGAATAAGAAATGACTCGTAATTTTTGCCGCAAAGTGCAAATTATTGTATAAGTTCATCATCAGTGGAGGACATCAGGAGGCGCTTCCAAAATTTCCACAAAACAAAAAGAATTAAGAACGATTTACTACGCCCCATAAATATAAATCCAAGTTGCTAAAAATGAAATGGGAATATATTTGACATGGTCTCCGCGTAGACAATGCGAAATTTTCATTCCTTGTTTTCGGGAAGTTTTTGATCTTGGTGTTAGTTCTGGAGTTCTCTGAGAGTGCTTTAGACCCCATTGTTCAAGATTTTACTGTTCGTTTAAACTTATTTCTTATTTGTGTATGGATTTATACTTAGGCGTAATATTTTGCGTATGAATACAATGTAACGGTGTATTTATTGGAAAATGAAAACAATGTTTCCTTCATGGAGTTAGAATTATAACATTACACTTCAAGCCCTCTGATTATGGAAAAGGCGGAATCAGTAACTTTTTCCGCGAATCTTAAAATATTAGTGGTAATGGATTAAGTTTTTCAACGCCTAGTTTAACTAACAATAAATCACCTTATAGTAAATTTGCACAGTTAACCAACTATTCAAGTATACAGTTCCGTTGGGTTTCCACTAGCTTAAAATACTTCGATTGCAAAGAGAAAATTTACGGTACTTTTGAATCATACTAGTAAAACACAATGACCACTGTCATAAAGCAAAAATTAGCAGTTGTTTTCAGACATGTGTTTCGAGATTTCAAGAAAACCCTTTCTCAATGCAATTAAGTGTGAACTTTAGGATGTAAAGTCATCGGAGAAAAGCAACGGGGTGAAATAGAAGACACTTTAAATAGTAAAAATTAAAGATTCTCAAAACAACATTCAGATTACGAAAACAACTTTTTTCATGATGGGAAATTATGTAGTAAACTCTGGCTTTAGAACTCTTTTATTTTCTTTCTTATTTTTTTTACTCCTATTTCTTACTATTTAAACAGGGTACACACCCCGTTGCTTTTCTCGGATTATTTTACATTTAATACTCGGACATCTTTACGTTAAAAAGAGGGTTCCTTGAAACCCCGAAACTCGTATCTACAATGAATTTACTATTTTTTTTTTTTTTGTTTACCGTTGTTACTTTTTTTCAAAGGACTTTTTATTCATTTTGTACTAACTGGGCTTGGCCCGGCTCTGTACGGGAAATACCTTGCGAATAAAAGTTATATCAAGTGACGCGGGTCTGAAAGTCCCGATTCAATACCCCGGAAAGCAGTTCGAAAAATTTAGCAATCACCAAAAAAAATTTTAATCCCCCGTTACAGGAAAGGCCTAAAAGTAAAAGCAAGAATTTTATTTGTTCACCCTCAAGAAAAAAAAATGAGATCGGATATTTACTTAGCTTTTTCTTTCGCGTTAATTAATTTCTTTCATGCTCGTGCAGACGACTTTAAAAATCCAATTTAAAATTGATACTTCCAAACTTAAAAATGCCTGTATCTTTTTTCTAACTGAAGTTCGCGGTTTTGGGTTTTAGATACCTTTGGAAGGAAATCATTCTAAAAAGTACTTTTTGTGAGCTTTCCAATAAAACGAAAATCAAGAAGATCAAATAAATATTTCTGGTAGAAAGAGCAATTTTAAGCCATTTTTGAGCACTTAAATTAAAATTCGAAAGGTTCTTTACTTTTTGGCGCTTGAAAACTCCTCTACGACCCTTCCCGGTTGGACAAGTACCTCCCTGCCAAATTTGGTCCAGATCTGACGCAAACTGTGGATTTGTATAGGGAACATACGTACATTACATACATACACACACTCGCATATATTCTTTGTTTCATTTATATGAATTTTTTCTAATAATTTAATTATTATAAGCTGCCCCACACATCTAATTGTATTGAAAATCATCAATTGACTGTATTCACATTAATATTTGCTCAGACAAGTAATGATTTTTAGCTATATTTTGTTTTTCGCAGGGTTTTAATGATTTATTTATTTTTTGCTTGATACTGACATTTTTACAAACTTAATATCACCAAAAAAAAAAAAATCTTTTATTTAGTTTTGGAAATCCTACATTCAGGCTTAATTTCAAAGCAGTGAAAAAATTTTCATGTAGTCACCTTTTGTAGAGCTCTTTCTGCAAAAAAATGTTTTTAATATTGCGTCCAATGTGAAGTTTTAATTTTAGTCAGATTCTATTGTGCATTTGGAACCAGTTGAACTGTTTATCAAAAAATTATATTTTCCCACACTATCTTCTTAAAATTTAAAAGACTTAAATCATTAAACAAAGGTTTTTATGTCCATGGGTACCTACTAAGCAAACACTGCTTATGCCATCATTGCAACAATTGTTTCATAAGATCTAAATTTTCCTTTTTTTTTTCTCAATTCCTACAAAAATTCTAACGTCGTAGTAATTTAACGTGACGACGATAAGTTAAAGTTTCTTGCCTACAAATAAATAAATAATAACGTAGGAATTCTCCTGTTTCGATGCACCTAATCTTCCTTATATCCGTACCTGCTTTTTCTAAAAAGCCAATTATATGCATATAAATATCAGGTTTTTTTGTGTGACAACGACATAACTCCTTCAATAATTTATCAAATTAAAATATATACATAAATATTTACATATCACATTTTGAAGATTTTTTCCGGCACTTTCGGTGAAAAATAAAGAAACAATTCTCATTTGGGTTCTTAGTCTAAAAAAAAAACGATTTAATCCATTTTTCTAAGCATTTCTTTAAAGTAATAGCATTCCCTAAAGAAAGCCTAATGGTTCAGTTGGTTAGAATGTTGTGCTAATAATAAGATCGGGAATTCGAATCGCCATGGGTTCGAAGTTTATTCAGCAAAATTCCTATCCAAGTTTCTTTAAGTACGCAATTTAAACTCATGGCTGAATTGTGAATTTCAGTTCTGCTGTTAAAATCAGAAAAAGAACATTTTTGTTCTTTGTATATGTAAACCGCAATATAATGTGTACAAAACTCCAACAAAATACGTGCATCGATTACAATTTTTTTTATTTAATTATGTATTGTGTTAGTGTATAGTAAGCATCCAATGCCGGAAAACCATTGATCAAAACGATGTGTAAATAACAAAACTCGTGGGTTGTTTGCCAGAAAAATGTCGTTTTGAACTGAAGTATATTCTTTTAGCTGAATTCTGATTCAAATTTCCATAAATATAATATCTAAAGTCGTTACGGCGATGTAAACCACAGTTATATTAAAATCAGAAAAAAAAAAACACATTTGTTTTAACATGATGTATCTCAATATCGTCACATTTATTTTCTCTTTTTTTTTATAATTTTATTTTTTTATTATTTTTTTATTTTTTGATTGGGGATGTTCATCTTTATTGCATTTCATAAGAAAGACATCGATTTAAAGATTTTTTTCTCATTTGCGGCATTAAATTTAATTTCGGCAAAATTTATGTATATATTTTTTTTTTCAAAAAATTATACTTAAAAACCACATTTTAATACTCCCTCTGTCAAGCGCGAATGCATCGCACGGGTCAGCTAGTAGGTTGCTTATTGGTCGTCATGCAAGAGCATCAATAGCTTATCTTGATTCGCATTTATTCCACTACCAGAGCTTTTAGCATGATTCTAAGAGTTAGTTTTGAATCTGTAACTTTTTACATGCTTTATGTCCTTTTCAACCTTTTAAATTCTACATGACCAACCAATTCGCCGCAAGTTTTATATCTGGTACTAGCTGCGTGGCCCGGCGTTGCACGGGCTGTAATGTAGTGAAGGCAGTTTGAGAAAACTACTCGCCACCAAGGCGGCTCGCCTTTAAAGTAATGAGGAAAGTTTAAACAGTTTACTCGCCGTCAAGGCGGCTCGCCTTTACAGTAGAGAGGAAAGTTTCAAAAAACTACTCGCCGCCAAGGCGGCTCGCCTTTAAAGTACCAAGGAAAAGTTTAATAAACTACTCCCCGATAAAGCGGCTCGCTAAAAAGCTTTCCTGCATCAAAGAATCAATCGAATTATTTGCACATGCTTCCTCAAAAATAAAGACGATGTCAAGTAGCGCATACTTAGCACTCTCCCTAAATAACAAATAAAATTCCTTTCCAAAAATAATTATTTACAAACCGCTTTCTTCCTGTAAAATTAATTGCAAAATTCTAAACGAAAAAGTTCTTTTAATATTTGGATCGCAGCCAAAAAAAGCCCCTTCTAAAAACAGCAATTGCAATTTTATTTAAAAACACATTTTCAAAATGGTACCAGAGAAAAAATATGTCATTAATAATTAAAATAAAAACAATTGTTAGAACTTTGTTATACACGTATTCCAAATGACAATGGAAAAAAATAACACTCTTTCATTTTAAAAAGTTCAATTTAATTAACGTTTTAATTTAAAATCGCAACGGAAAGAAATAAATATCTTGGAATTTTAAATAGTTCAATAATTTAATTAACGTTTTAATTCAAAATGGCAACGGTAAGAAATAAATAGCTTGGAATTTTAAGCAGTTCAATAATTTAATTAACGTTTTTATTCAAAATGGCAACGGTAAGAAATGTCTTGGAAGTTTAATCATTTATTAGGCTTAATCGCTTTAAACTTGACTACTTATTAATTGATATCTTCGCTAATTAAAATCGTATAATTATATAAACTGAAACTAATGAAGCCTGAAAAATTACCTATCTATCGGTACCTGGTTCGACTTTCAGTTCATTGGCGTTCAGGAGAAAGAAGCGTGACATATATAGATAGTTAGAAAGAAAGATAGAAAGAAAGAAAGAAAGAAAGAAAGATAGATACTCGGTTTTTAATATAAGTAGATTGTTATTCTCTGTCGTAATGCATTAATTTAAATTATATTTATATTTCTAAGTGCTTAGATTGTAAAAATCAGGCAGTAATAAAAAATACTTAAAACATGTTTTAAATTATTAAATAAGATATTTTTAATTATTAAATGAGGTGTAGCAAATTTTTAGGAGATTTTTTTCTCTTTCCGTTAATTTTACAATAATAATATTTTCACGAAACGCGTTTCATTAAAACAAATAATAAATAAAACAATTGTGCCGAGAGTGAAAGAGATCGTTGTAAGTTTCATTCAAAATGGAAGCTGTTGTTTTGATAAAATCACAAAAATTTCTCACATTCGAATTACAAACACACTACATGCAGGGTTTTTTCATCCACTTATATGTTGAAGGAGAATCTCTTGATGCGCTTTAAAAAAATATTTGATAATATATATCAATAATAATTCCATTAATGCTTTCCCAGGCTTCTGAAATCAACTTCGATTCCTCAATACCTCTTGCATTGAAGTAATAATATCGAAATCAATACAAAACCTTTTACTAATGTTGTCCAAAACACCGAATTCGAGTTACCCAGATATCTCATTTAGAGAATGATGCGAATGGGATATCCATCCCTTTGATAACAGCTTACTACGATCGTCCTTGCGAACGAAACCTCAGGACATAAAATACGACCTCTTAAAAGCATTTCCATTCTAAAAGCTTCTAACGGAGTCTGCGTCCTTTTCCTGGTATAACTGATGAAATTCGGAAGTTGGGAGCAATTTCACGACCGAGTTCCTTTTCCTCAGAATCCAGGCTTCTTGTAGCCATTTTCTGCCTTCTCGCTCCGGTGGCTCCCGAACAAGGGTTTACAGATGTACTTTCAGAAGAAACCTTAAGAAACAATAGCTCATTTTAATATTGGTTTATTTTATTTAGATACCTCTCTTAAGTGAATTGGCAATAAACGGTCTTTGCATAGCTTCAACAAATATTAAAAGAATCTTCATTTTCATCACTGGTAATGAGTAAGGTTTACACTTGTAGGACACGTACCGGATTTCTGCGGTAATAAGGAAAAAAGCCATATCTCCAACAGGCCCGTCATTTAGGGGATCAGGGGGGGGGCAATTGACCCCCACCCCCTCCTCTGACTGTGGGAAATCATATAAGTGGGCGTAGTTTTTGCCATTTTTAGGTAAACTTTACATTGTGTAAGGTGTGTATGTTTGGTAAATTTTACATTGCAATTTTACATTGTGTGTTTGGTAAATTTTACATCCCTGGAAAAATGCGAAATGACGGATCTGATCTCCAAGAAAAAATTTTTAGACAAATTAGAAGACATAAGTTTTTGACCTTCATAACTGCTATTAAATTTCTTTAAAAAATGTTTTAGCTCATAAGTAGAAACCTGCAGGAACAAAATTTTAAATTTCTTTTACATCTATTTCTTTGAACAAACAATAAAAAAGTCTAAAAATGAATTGCAGCAAAATTTTGATTTAGGATTATTTTAATTGTGACGGTAAATTTGCAGTATACTGTCTGATCTGCTTAGGTAAAACCTTTTGCGTATTTATGCATGCGTTAGGTCTTCTCAGATCTTACCAAAATAGGGGTGTTAGGTAAGATAACAATATGGGTAAGAATAATAAAAAGCATTTTAATCCGTATCAAACAACGTGGATCGGTGCTAACTTTAAATACATAGTTTGGTTGAATATGTCAAAAGGATATAGCAAGTGCAAGTTTTAAATTGAAAACTTTGGAAATTTCTACTCAAAATCCATCACCCCTTTTTTAATTGAAATGGTTCGCGAGAGCTAGGCGCGGCTTTGAAGAACGAATAGTATATGCGCTGTCCGGCATAAGGATGGCGTAAGTTTCACTGGTTATTTTCAATTCTAAAGTGATATGAAACGATTGTAACGTTGACATATGAAAGAGGAATAAATGCCTTAGACACGGGTATAGTACCTTTTACTTTTTGAGGAGCCATTTATATTTATCGTTTCCTTGAAGAAACTTCTTGATTAAAGAGCAAAGAAATTAATAAATAATTTATTTAAATAATAAAAATAAAACAGAAAATATAAATACATATATATATATAACTTTATCCTGTTCAGATTTACAAACTTATTTTTGCATCTTTATTTTATTACAATACAAACATCTTAAAAATATAGCAAATGTTAAGGCAACTAAAGTTTTTTTATGAATATATTTTATGAGTAATAAAAATGCTTCTCGGTGGCTACATTTTAATCATATGACTTTTAAGATTAGTTTTGTTGATAAAATTTTTATTTTTTTTTTACAAGCAAACCGCATTGAAGAATTTAATCTTTTGTAAAAATGAGAATTTCTTCAAAATTTTAGTGGCGTGATTAATCAAATAACAATTATTTATAGAATCTCTGTCAAACTTTCCAGTTTTCTGTGGAACACATAATTAACACCTCTGCTTTAAATTGCGGTATTGATTTGCTCAGAGGTACTATGTTAGAAAAAAGTTCAATGGTCAGAGCGTATAAAATTTCATTGAAATCAACGATTCATTAATTTTGATATTTTCATAAATGCTAAACATCCATTCGAAACAACTGAGTATCCAAAGTCACAAATAAGTATAATTTCGTGAGGTTAAGTACTTGAAAATTGTAAAACACCAAAAAATAACGAAAATCCTTAGAAATAATTACACTTTCCTATTACTTAACTTTCTAATGGCATTTTCCCTTTCTTAAGAACTATCGTTTCAGTAGTTTTTGAAGTCAATAACTTCGTTCTATTAGTTTTTCGTTCAAATTTTTTCATTAAGAGTAAAATAATTACTCATATTCTTAACATTCTTATTCTTTCTGAATGTGCTCAGATCACCGCTTTGTATTACATACCTTATCGTCGTGCCAATAATGACAAACACATTCCATTTAAAAACCTTTTATTGTGTAGAAAATGTCACAAACATGTCTGTGTCAATTATGAACGTGAAACACATTAATACATAATTACTATTTCAACATATCTTGCTTAAAAACACCCATATTTTTGTTCACAGCTAAATTAGCAAACTTTAACTGGAGAAAATTTACAATGAAATTCAAGAGTACATCAACCTATAGCTTTTTTTTTATGTAAAGTCATACTAAGTTCATAAATAATAGTTATGTTTTGTGTCTTTTTGAAAAGACACAAAACATAACTATTTTTTTTTTCAATGTTTAACACAACACATGCACTATCACATGAATCAGCAACACATTTTCAGTATTTAAATGTACATGATTCGAAACCAAGTACGCTACTCTTTCCGCTATCTGAATTTAAAATCGCTTTTAAAATAAAAATCCATAGCTATACGTAATATTGCAATTTTCAACGAACGTTATCCATTTAACGATGTAGTTTAAAGGTTTAAAGATTTTGCTGCTCATGAAAGTTATCCGCTCTTTGGAATTATACAACATTACATCAAATTTGTACATTTGCGCACAAATTTTCAAGAAAATTAGTCAAAGATGCCAAGTAAAATTTTTAGGCACAGTACTTATTCATCTTAAAAATCATTTCATGACCATAATAAGCATAACATATATTTTTAAAACTGAAACTAATTACATTCCACCAATAAAATTCAAACCATTGCATTTGTCAAAATAAAAAGCTTTATATAATAGTTACATTGATGATATAAAATGCAATTAACTACTAATAATTCTAAACTTCATAAGGGATATCCCTATCTTGAACTTTTTATTGGGCCCAGGCTTCCCGATAGAGCGCGAGACCACGAGAATTGCACACTTTTAAAAGAAATCTCATGTAACAAAAATTTCTATGCGGGCTTTTCTCGCGATTTTGTGACACCTGTTAAACTAAAACACTAACAAGAAGTAAGTTAGAAAGAAATAAAGAAAGAAAAATGCTACATGCAAAATTACTTAGCAAAGTTGAGAGTAGAAACTACGATTTTAAAAAATCCTCGATTTTTCAAGTCCGACCCCCTTTTCGTTTCTACTCCTTTTTTTCTCACTGATTCTCTTCCACACTTTGACATATCCTACAGTTATGTCCATCGATCAACTCTGCAAAATATGAACTGCAGTTTTAACGTGTAATACTGGCAACGGAGATTACAATTGTACTGTAAACTGTGCAAAACTGTAAAATGCACAGTAATAAACTGTAAAACTAGCAATTTTATAAGGTTAAAAATGCAAGACAACGTGTCCAAAAGTACAAATAAAATGTTTAAAAAGAGTTAGAAAACTCTAGCAAATAGCTATTCTCCTGAAATAGCTATTTGCTAGAGTTTTCTAACTCTTTTTAAACATTTTATTTGTACTTTTGGACACGTTGTCTTGCATTTTTAACATCATTAATTGTACAAAGTTTTCGACTGCTTTTCTTAGCATTTTATAGTATGAGTTTCTTACTATAAAGTTAGAAATTTTAGTTTATTGCCGTAAAATTCAGCTGTATTATACTGAAAAAGCAATGATAAAATTCTGGCAGTAGAGGTTCCGATTTAAAACTGTAAAATGCACGGTAATAAGCTTCTAAATTAGCAATTTTTCAGTTTACTACTTTAAAATTAGAAATTTTACTTTTTAATACTGTAAAAGTAGGAATTTTACAGTTTATTACTATAAAATGAGCGGTATAAATCTGTAAAAGCAGTATTCATTTTTTACAGTGTACTATCAATCGACCAAAACAATTAATTAGAACTGTAAAAGCTGGAAAATGCAAGAGTCGCTGACTTTTGAGAAGGTGAACACTTGAAGATTTCTGCTCATTTAAAAATGACCACTTAACGAAAACTGCGAGTAAAATTAAGAACCATTCTCCATACAGGGAGTGCAAAAACTGCATTTTCGTTTTTGAAGTCATTTATTCAATTTTGTTTTCATTCTTTCAAACATATTTCTTTGCAATTTCACGCCGTAACATGTTTTGAATATAAACCCTGTAATAAATTTCACCAATGCAAAAATAGGGGATAGAAATACTTTGTCTTCAAATATTGAAATTTTTCCGGAATAAAGAGTTAATAAAAAATCTGTCACAGTTTTTTTAAACATCACTCAAATCCTTACATAGGGCGAGATTTTTTCACACTTTTTTTTTCCTCTACTAGAAACCCTGATTAAAGTCCGAAAACATACTACTTTTAACATAAAAGTTTTAGCCGATACATTTGGACTACAGGACTTGGTAATACAGAGTTAACCGTGCTTAAATAAACTGTTATTTTATTAAAACGGAAACCATCCACAACTAGTCATTCTCTAAATAACAAAAGAAACGTATGACCACTGAACATAGTGAACATAGCGTCTGAACATAGTGAAAACCACTGACAGCAATTAGTGTTCTCGAAATTAAGCACGTAAGCAAGGTTGCATTCATTGCCGAATAGTATGTTCTTGTTGTCATCCAACTACTCCAGGTCCTATTCCAGGTCCTACACCATATCCAAGTCCTCGTCCTAGGCCATATCCACCCAACAGTGGGTAGCCGCCATATGCTAGGGCAGGGGATTTACCTAGCCCGTAACCTAAGCCGGCGCCTAAGCCTAGGCCACCAATCCCTGGAAAGCCGATCAATCCTGGAAACAATCCGAAGCCTAGGCCCGCTGCGGGGCCCAGGGCCCCGATCCCCCCGTAGCCGAGGCCCTTTACAGCTCCATAGGCAGGTCCGACGCTCCCGTAGTAGCCACCACCCGCTTTGGCCAGTTGCGGGGAGGTCAAAACTGTTAGAGCGAGGATGATCTGGAAAAATAAAGTGAGAAAAATTAATTTGGATATCGTTGCAGTAGCTATAAATGTGTTATTTAAAATAGTCGGTTCATTAATAGTCTCATAGTAAAAAAAGAATGTTGCTTTTACAGAAAAAATGAGCTAATTTTATAGTAATAAACTAAAAATTGCCAATTTTAGACTAATGGACTGTAAAATTGCTACTTTTGCAGTAATTAACTGTAAAATTACTAATTAAACAGTTTATTACCGTGCATTTTACAGTTCTAAACTGGAACCTCTGCTGCCAGTATTATATTGTAAAAACAACAGTTCATTTTTTCAGTGCTGCAACAAATAATTATTCATGGTAATACAATTCGCAAGAGAATTTTACTCCCATTAAGAGCTATTAGATCTTAAAGCAATATAGTATAGTCAACCTCACGATTGCTGACATTCATCTTTGGCAGAACTTGTCTAAAAAAAAGTTGTAATCAGGGATGCTATAGTGTGATTCTGATAAGCTGAAGCATAACCTTGCCCATGTTAACTACTGTTTGGGAATTCAGTGAAAAACGGACGGGTTACTAGCGTGGATTTGAGTTCCCCAAATCAACTCAGCACCAATCACCCCTCCTTATTACCCCACATAACCCCACAAAGAAGTAAAGATTATCAAAGTCATGTGTTATTTTTTCAGAGCCGCACTATAAAATCAACTTTTCTCATCGTATCATCTTTGCATGTTTGTAATTTTGCATGCGACATATACCATGAAATAATTAATTTTTGTTCTTTACCTTGTGCCAAAAACTGTGATATACATTTTTGTTTTTAGCTATGTTAAAAGGAAAATATTTTATTAATTGTTTGAGAGTGGTGAATTCTTTTCTTAACGATATTTTACGAAAATCTAATTCCTCTTGGATTTTGTACTGTTGTCTGGATCAACATTTTTTGTTTCTTCCAGAAAATTCATCGTCAAACTTCTAAAGCTTTTATAGATCCAATTCGCAACCCAAAAATTTGAAAACTACCCCCCCCCCCCTACGGAACATTCTTAAAGAAATAATATAGGTAAAGGATAGGCCTGCATAATAATAAAACATTTTTCACGTTAACGTAAGCTTAAAAATTATTGCAGAATCATAACGATTGAAGGTTGCGATTCAATCAAAGAGAAATTCAATTCTTAATTCCTGATTATTTGAAATTGCTTATTGCATACTTGTTGTAATAAGTATTTTAACTTTTCCCAGTAAGAAGAGGATCAATACAATTAGGAACTAGCTCACTCTTTCACAGCAAAAGCCTTTCACAAGTCTTTCACAGCTAGCAGTACGTAAATATCAATGATTGTATTAGAAGCATCTCTTTTTATTTTAAAAACAAAATAAGGTTAGGTGGGGAAAAATGGGTCAAGCTCTTTAGAAAATTCATTAAAAATTGGGCAAATAATATTTTCTTTTTGCGTTGCCATTTTTATGTATTATTGACACCAGGCAACATTTTATATGCAAAATAAGGTGCAACTTAAACTTTAAAATTACAGATACTAGCGATTAATTATTTTTTATAAGAAACTTGACTGTGTTCATCGCAAAAACTTTTGATTTAAAGAAAATTAAATGGAAATACACATTAAGTTTTTAATCTACTGCATAGAGCACATTTTCAGGAATAACTTCCTAAAATGTCGAAGAAAAAACAGCAAAAATGAATTTTTTAGCGTATTAAAACATGCGTGGGGTAAAATGGGTCATTTATATTATTGTTTAACAGTTGTCATGTATGTATGTGCTAATTTAAAACAAGTAATATATTGCTTTGTTATTCTTTTGATACACAAATATATAAATTTGTAGTGCAAAATAATTAAATTAAATCAAAAAGCCAGAATTAAAAGCACAGCTTTTGTTCGATGAATTTCATTCAGGAAATTTTAGGGAGTTAAGCAAAAGTGGCTTATTTTCGTCAAAGAAAGAAGGCTGGGAAACCAAATCATAGAAAAACATTCTACAAAGCACAATTAAAATAATGCAGTTGAAGGAACTGTACAAACATCTAAGGGTCATTCCACGTCAAGTGATCCAAAATCTGAGAAAAATTTTACCTTACATTTTTGTATTTCTTTCAAATTTGGCTCATCAATTGTACCCCTTGAGGTAATCAAAAGTCTCAATTTTTAGATTTTTATCTCTATTATTTTTTCATTTATGAGACTTTGAACTTTGGAAAAACCCTCGTTTTTCCATGGATAAGGGAACATAAAAGGGACCATAACTCGGCACTAAATATAGATAGAACAATTTGGTAAATGGCATTTTAAAGTACGTTAGTTGCCGCTTAGTCTGATATGCAACATGACTAATTTGATAAAAATTTTCTTTTTCAAAAAATGAAATTTAAATTTCAAATTTAAATTTCTCGAAAAAACGTATAATGAATTTTTTTCAAAAAATTTTCAAAAATTCTTGTGTATTTTATCTATGTTTGTACCAATTTTTAGATTGGGATCTCAATGGGATCATATTTTTTTTGAATTTTTGAATAAAACTGTATAGGAAAAAAATGATATTTTTTAGATTCTATTTATTTAAATACTAAGTTGTCTGGCTTGTGATGGTCTAAAAAGTAGTAAATAAACATGAATATGTTTAAAGTGAGCTGGCATGAGCTTATAGATTTGTCAGGTTCATCCCCCCTCCCTCCCCTGCTCAACCACTCTTTTTTTTTTTTAAACTGTTCAAAATGTTAAAAAAAAAAAAAAAAAAAAAAAAGAAAAAAAAAACTCTTTGATACAAAATGAATAGTAAAAATTATTTAAAGTTGGTAAATGGGTTCCCTTATAACTAGACGAAGTATCCCCCTCTCCACCCAAATATACCATTCACACTATACTAATATGACGTCCAACCTCGGGATTGAATTGAGGATTATTTTCCCAATAGGTACAGACGAAGTGTTTCTTTTCGATCCGAACTTCAAAGTGTACTTCCATTCAATATCTGAAATTTAACTTTATGATTCATTTCATTTCATACCCTAGCACCAATCTTCAATTTTGAAGGGAGGAAATAAATGGGTCGCCCCAAGATCATAGCAAACAGCAAAATAGCACTGTTTCTCCTTGTTCTCATTGTTTTTTCTATTCTTTTCGCACAAAACTGAAAATAAATCAAAATATCAGATCATATGTCTGTGTCCCCATAACTATCTTCCCACATTATCTAGTGTGCAGCTGTTATTTAATTTTTTAATTGTTTGTGTTCTTTTTCATTTTGTTGTAAAGGAAAGTAATGCAGCAAGATATATATATCTATATTCATATATTAAACAAAACACTGCTTTTTTGATCATAACCTCTCATGTTGTTTAACTTCTGTACAGATTGCTCCTCCCCTTTTCCTGCCTACCAGCTCCAAACTTTTATTTTTTTATCATCCTGCCTAACCCCATTTCAAAGCCTTAGTCTCTACTGATGTCAGGTAGTGTTTCAGTTTGTTCTGTTTGTTACTCTTTCCTATTAGCTCATGAGCGTTGTCCAATAAGAGAAAGGAAAGGCAGTGATGGAGACTGACATATAACCTGATACTTTGATTTATTTTCAGTTTTGTGTGAAAATAATGGGAAAACATTATGAGAACAAGGGGAAACAGTGCTATTTTGCTGTTTGCTATGATCTTGGGGCGAACCGTTTCTTTTCTTCCTCCAAAATTGAAGATTGGTGCTGGGGGAGGAGATGAAATGAATCATAAGTTTAAATTCAGATATTGAATGGAAGTACACTTTGTGAAGGTCGGATTGAAAAAAGAAACACTTCGTCTGAAAAACAATATATACCTAGGGGGAAAATAATCCTCAAATCAATCCCCAGGTGAGACGTCATATTAGTGTAGCGTTAATGGTATATTTGTGTGGGGGAAGGGTTTTACTTTGCCTTGTTATAAGGAAACCCATTTACCAACTTTAAATAAGTTTACTTTTCATTTTGTATCAAAAAGGGTTTTTTTTTAGCATTTGAAACAGTTTGGGGGGAAAATGGTTGGGTCGGGAAGGAAGGGAGGGGGAGCTGACCAATTTACAAGTTAATGCTAGCTCACTTACCTAGAGTAAAAATAATAGTCAATTCAACCCAGGTTAGATGTCAGAATAGTACAGCGTTAATGGTATATTTGGGTGGAGGAGGGGATACTTCGTCTAGTTATAAGGAAACCCATTTACCAACTTTAAATAGGTTTACTATTCATTTTGTATCAAAGAGTTTTTTTAACATTTTAAACAGTTTGAACAGTTTTGAATTAAAAAAGAGTGGTTGTGTGGGGAAGGAAGGGGGGAGGGGGGTGATACTGACAAATCTATAAGCTCATGCCAGCTCACTTTAAACATATTCATGCTTGTTTACTACTTTTTAGACCATCACAAGCAAGATAACGTAGTATTTAAATAAATAGAATTTAAAAAATATCATTTTTTTTCCTATACAGTTTTATTAAAAAATTTTAAAAAATATGATCCCATTGAGATCCCAGTCTAAAAATTTGTATAAAATAAACATGCACAAAATACACAAGAATTTTTGAAAATTTTTTGAAAAAGATTCATTATGTTTTTTGAGAAATTTAAATTTGAAATTTTAAATTTCATTTTTTGAAAAAGAAAATTTTTATCAAATTAGTCATGTTGCATATCAGATCAAGCGGCAACTAACGTACTTTAAAATGCCATTTACCAAATCGTTCTATCTATATTTGGTGCCGAGTTATGGTCCATTTTACGTTCCCTTATCCATGGAAAAACGAGGGTTTTTCCAAAGTTCAAAGTCTCATAAATCAAAAAATAATAGAGATAAAAATCTAAAAATTGTGACTTTTGATTACCTCAAGGGGTACAATTGATGAGCCAAATTTGAAAGAAATACAAAAATGTAAGGTAAAAAACGTTGGATCACTTGACATGGAATGACCCCTAAGATCTCTACCACAAGTGAGGCTGTTTCTCCGATATTGGAACAAGACGAGTCAAGCACGTGTTATATTTTTATGCATATTTAAACTTCTATTATATAAGCACTCTTTGCTACACCAATAAATAAAAGTAAATAAAAAACTTTAAAAGATACCAGAAGAGAACATTACGCACATGCAGAAAGAAACTTGTGAAGTTTCAACAAGCTCGACAAAATTGAAAAGATTGCACACTGAATCGGAGGGGCGGCAAATAAGGGGGGCAAGAGGGGGCGGTTGCACCCCCAAATGTTTTTCTCAGAATGATAAACAGATAAATTTATCTTATGTATATCACAAATCAGTGATCACATTCAAAGGCAAATTTAAAATGTTTGTCAATTTTCATTAAAAGTTGAAAAAACTGGAGATATTTTATTCTAGAGATTATTTTAAAGAGAAAGGAATCGGAAAAATGTGTTTTCTTTAATTCTAACATAAGCACAGCGCTACCTAGTGCCGCAAGATGACTTGTACAGAAACTAAAAAAATAAATGGATGAAACGCTTTAACAGTATATACCATTATGATCATGTACAGCCATTATGACCTATGTTGTGATTTGTACTTTATGTGTAGTTGATGCTGTATAACATTACAATCCAGAACAAAAAAAAAAAAAAAAAAAACATTAGTAGTCGATCTATTTTCTTATCCACTTTATTTCATTTTTTTTTCTTCTAAAACATGTTTCGTTTAGTAAAATGTTGCTCCCAGCTTAGAATACGGGACTTTAGCCGTCCCGTATCCAGGTTCCCCCGGACGCGGGACAATATTTCAAAAAAAGGGACAGTCCCTTGAAATCCAGGACGTCTGGCAACCCTGCTGTAGACTATTTCTCAGTGGGAGAGGCAATATTTTTTTTTTTTTTTTTGTAATCTTAAATTTCAGCTGACGCAGGTAACACGTTAGCACGCAATTTTCAATCACATCTCTGTGTCGATGTAATACTTCATAGATTAATGCTACGACTGTTTTTTTTAACTAAGTTTGATGAAAAATAGTCAGCAACTGAGCTCATAAATTGACACTAAATGACCAATGCGAAGCATTTGCCCGGTACATTGTCGGAAATACCAAACTGTATTTCTCCTGTGTTAATTCAGGCAATGATTTAGAAATACATTGTCTTTCATAGTTCTGTGTGCTTAAAATGTTTCACGAAGTTATATGCATTCTTTGAGGAGTTATTAAATATTTCATTCGCGAAAGTCAACGTAAAGGAAAACACCATAACCAAAAGGTTTTAAACGTTTAAAAATTAACCAATTAAGATATCAACGTGGAGCATAGTTCTAAGCATATGTAAACCAATCAGATTGCTCATAATAAACGATTTCAGCAAAATATTGAAAATAAGCATTTTTTATTTTTAAAAAATGATAAACCTCAAAGTAGCAATATGACTTTTACCATTATTGTTTCTTCCTAGGTAACATCACAGATCTATTAAATTCCGACCCGTGGCATACAAGAAGAAATCACAAATCGGGGGGGGGGGAGCGGTAGGGTATGCTCTTTATTATTTTTTTACTTATTATTATTATTTATTTTGATGCTTTTTTTTCTGAAAAACAACCAAAATGAAAATGCAAGTTTTGATGAAAGTTATAATGTACTGTGGTTTTGTGCATTTCTATTACCTGCATGAAAGGATAAACAATAGATGCAAAAGTCGGTTAAAAGTATCAGCCTTAGAAGTGCTAAATTCTTCATGAATGCTGTATAGTAAAATTTCTCCTGTAGCAAGATTTTTTTTCAATGTCATGTAAAGTTTCAAGCCTGTGTTCTTCAGTAGCATAAACTTGATACTACTATAAGAAAAAAAACTTTCATGAGTGATTCTCTAATAGCTTAAAGTGTAAAAAGTGAATTCGTTCCTCGTATTTTTTTTAACAAAAAGGTATATGTGTACTCATGTACGCGCATAACAAGCTATACATCTAAAATTCCTATTTTTAACGAATTTTTTTTCTATGATCTTAATTTGTATTCGCAAAAAATCTGATCAATTATAAGCGCAGTAGGCCACTCTTGTTGCGAAAGAAAAACGGATCAATCCATATTCAACGGCCACCAATGTGAGGATTGCAAATGTTCTACAATAAATAGCGCACAAACCTTGAAATAATAATAAAATAAAATAGAATATTGCATATTTTAATTCAAATATATATATTTGGTTACATTACAAAAAACATATTATCTACACTGCAAAAACTGAACTGTTATTTTTACAATATAATACTGGCAGCCGAGGTTCCAATTTAAAACTGTAAAATGTACAGTAATAAACTGTAAAACTAGTAATTTTACAGTTTCTTACTGTAAAGTTAGGAATTTTACAGTTTATTGCCGTAAAATTTAGCTGTATTATACTGTAAAAACAACAGTATAATACTGACAGCTGAGGTACCAGTTTAAAACTTTAAAATGCACGGTAATAAACTGTAAAATTAGCAATTTTACAGTTTATTGCTGTAAAATTAGCAATTTTATGGTTTATACTGTACAGTTGGAAATTTTACAGTTTATTACTGTAAAATTAGCAATTTTTACTGTTTATTACCATAAAATTAGCTGTATTATACTGTAAAAACAAAAATCATTTTTTACAGTGTACTAAATTGGAAGGACGTAAGTTTTGTGAAGAGCGAAATACCTTTACTTCTGCGGAGCTACGAATCAATGCAGAAAATATTTCAAGTTGGTTGTCGATATTAATCACAACATAAACTCGACACACAGCCGATTTTGTGGTTCTAACTTCTTTCATTCTCGCATGATGCTTCGCGCCAAATTCCCATTACGCAGCATTGCGGGTTGTGGAACTCTTAATCACTGCTAGCTGAAAACATTGCTTTAACGCCACGAAGCATAATGTTCCTTGTGTGAGAAGCGAACTATAAATCAATTAGGATTCCTAATGCATTGCAAGTGTCACATGCTTGACTAATAGAGAACATTTTTAAATGACCAATTGTGTAACGATTACATTGAAATTGCGTCAATTGAGCAACATCAACACTAAAAAAAAAAATACTAGACCGCCTCGGTCTTTCCATGAAATTGTTCATTCATTAAGCTATAAATACATTATGAGGCTCGTAAATTGTACCTACTAATGGATAAATAGCAATCGTCATGTTAAAAGACATTTTACAGTTGCAGATTAATTTCATGTTTTTGGTTTTACTTAAACAAATTTTGTTGAACTACTGCTGCGTGCATTTATGTACAGCATTTATTTAACCCCCCCCCCCCCCCCCCGCCCTCGAAAACCTATAACACAGTGATACGCATAGAAAAAACGAATTTTCAGGTAGAATTCAATTAGAAAAAAATGGGAGTAAATTATCTACAACAGTTCTTCTCAAAGTAGTTCACATAGCTCCCATGGGTTTATTCAGGTCTGCAAGAAGTCCATGCCGATAAAAGAAAAAACATGGGACTCATAAGATTTTAACTGAGATTTCACTTGCCTAATCCTGTCTAAGCAGGCTAACAGTAAAAGTTTCAATACCTAATTACGTAAGCCTTATTTACATGATAAGCATTCAAGTTAACTAGTTATATATTGAAAATAGACACCTAATATTTGTGCTAGCTGTTTTATAAACACTTGCGTATTTGATATCAGTAGCAATCCCACCACCCCCCACCTCACTGCCATGAAACGAGGGAAAAGTTGAGTGCTACATTATTGCATTCATCAAAAATAATTCTTCAAATTTATTTTTAACTTCATATCTCCAGAAATTTTGCTTTCTCCAACATTTTGTAAAAGCTGCTTCAACGAAGCTTTACTTTCGGTTTCTTTTTTTTTTTTTTTTTTTTTTTTTTTGAGCCCAAATGCAAATAAATACATTATCATGCATGATTTCTTTTGGAGCTACCATTAGAAAAGAGTCAGAAAAATACAGAAATAAAAGGCAGGTGGTCTACGGGGACCAAAAAGCTTGGAAACTTCAGATCTACTGGAACTGACAAAATCTACGGCAATAGCAACCGGAATACACAGTCTGGCTTTCTTTTAGAAACAAAAATTTGCATTGTGAACTTTTAGTGAGCATTAAAAATTAGCGAACTCAGAAATTTGAGAAATTTATACGACATTTTAAAATGATAAATTTTTGTATGAAAAAAAAATTTTGCCAATTTTATAGAAAATGTTTCAGAATAAATTTTAAGTAATGGAATGTGACTTACCAAATGGATCATGTTTTGATTAACTAAGGGACGAAGTGATGAGATCGTAACTTGATATGTGAAGAAGAAACATGACGTTACTTGATTTATATAGCAAAGTGCTTGCATTTGAAAAAAAAGTAGAGTATTCCTTACTTCCGAAATCACATAAAAAAACTTGAAACAAAACCCTTCAATAATTAGGAAATAAATGTGTGTTTCAAACCATGAAATTAAGCGTAAATAGCTATTAGCCTTAGTTGTTCTTGTTTACTCGAATCGTTAGACTAGAAAATGTACAAGGTTTTTTTTAACTTTAATTAGATAATGCACCATTCCATTAAGCTGCTACTCCTTGTAGAGCTCTTTAATACAAATAAGAGTCATTTGTTATCACAAAATAGGAAGTAAGTCGGTGAAACATTAAACGATACAGAGCTACTTGCTGTTTGTTATGAATTTTGATTTCATATTGTCTTACTTTGCGGTGATTTTTCAAGGGCTGTGAAGTTTCAATTTTTATTTGCATTTTCGGAAATGTTTTGGTAAAATTTAGCTCTTGAAAGTAGTAAAGAATCAAAATTAGTGAAGATTTATTTTTTAAAATTCTACATGGTCTTGTGTTTGTTCAACGTTTAATTTAAACACAATCATAACATAGTTTAAAAAATTAAAAGCGTTCATTTTAACATAATATAGTTTTTTTTTTTTTATTTAAGCCTCATAAAACGAATTGTATTGCAACGAAAACTTGAAAATAATATTGCAGATACATTTTTCAGAGTTACAGGAAACCCCTTCTTTGAACTTAAAAATCGAGATGCAATTTTTCACAACCCTCTTGTGCTTTTTATTTTTTCCCCTCTTTTTATTAATTAAACAATTTTTTTAACATTATTTATTTATTTACTAGCTGACCCGGCAACCGTTGTTTTGCCATATAAATAATTTCCTAGTAATTTCTAGTGTAGACAAAAAAAAACTTACTTATTGTAAGTATGTATGTATGTATGGTAGAATGTGCATATTGTATGTATGTAAGAATGTGGTATATGCGTGAAATAAGCATGGAGCGCTGTGAACGATGAGGGAATATAAAAATAACAAAAGGCAAACATTATTTTTAAGTTATTATAATTTATTCCTTAAAATTATATATCATTAATTAAACAATTACGACAGTAACACTATTAAACAATATCAATCTCTTAATGCTATAGCGTGAACAATATTTTTTGTTAGTCCATCTTTAGCTAACACAAACAAACTGGATGGTTTACCCACTCGAGAGCATGCCACGTATAATTGTCCGTGTGAAAAACATGGTGTTCTCAAATCTAAGCCACAAACAGATATCGTTTGACCTTGGGATTTGTTGATAGTCATTGCAAATGCCAATCTAATCGGAAACTGAATACGTTTGAATTGAATTGGCACATCTGCAGGTATAATAGGAATCCGTGGTATGAGTATATTTTCACCTCTGAAATTGCCATTTAAAATCCTGGCTTCGATCACGTTTTTCATTAATTTTTGAATGACTAATCGCGTACCGTTGCACAGCCGGGGCGGTTGTGCAACGGTACGCGAAGCAAGATAATTGGAGATCCAACCTTTATTTTTTAAAAATTTGTGTCACTTTAATGGTCGTTCATATCCCCCCCCCCCTCTCGCAGTGAAAAAAACTTTACACAGCAGATTTTGCCTAATAACTCAACACTAATGGTGTTTGATACATTTTATTTGTTTGTAATGATGTTTTTTGGTCACAACCAATATGAAAATCACAAAAAATAGTTACTTTAATTTTTAACAAATATTTATCTTCTTCAGAATTTTTGACTTCCAATTTTACCTTGAATTTGACGTAAATGCAAGGTATAAAATATAGAATTTTATAAAGGTACAAAAATTAACATAATATAATTGATAGTGTATATAATTTTTGAAAAAAATAATATAAGTGCCGCAAATCAAAAACCATTTATTGCCACAATCGATTCAAAGCCCCCAAAAATGGCGCAAACGTCCATAAGAAAATTCTACAGCATCGAAGGACCCCATTGCCAATTTTAACAAAGATCCGACCAAAACTGTCATTTTGTACTATAAAAAAATATGGGGTAGATCCCCATGAAGGGATGTACCTGCATAAGGACATTACAATCATTAAAATCATTCAAAATAAAAAACCATGCAGCTGTTCGAAAAAATCCTTGCGGGCCTGGATTCGATCTCATTCCATCAGGAACTTCAACCTGACGCGCAGAACCACTTAACCATCGGGTCGCTCATTGAAGTAAGGATTTACGATAACAGATATTGTTTTAGTTCAGTAGATCAGATGTTATGTGCGAACAAAAAAAATTTATGTATGGACTACCCCTAACATTTAGGGGGATGAAAAATAGATGTTGGCCGATTCTCATAGATACTGGATAAGCACAAAAAATTTCATCAAAATCGGTCAAGCCGTTTCGGAGGAGTATGGCAACGAAAACTGTGACACGAGAATTTTATATATTAGATTTTTAATTATAACTATTATTTTTTAAAAGCTCGAATTATGTGCAAAAGAGAATTCCTTTTTTTCACTTCCAGACATTCCAAACACACACACACAAGCACAAAAAAATTAAATAATTGAAAGAAGTAATTTAAATTAAAAAAATAATTAATGAATAATTTTTATTAAAAATCCGTTAATAATTTAAATTAAAAAATAAATCATTAAATAATTTAAATAAATAAATAACTTAGTTTAAAATGACCCCCCCCCCTCCATTTTGATGGCGCAACTTGTGCCATAATCCTCATCTGTGGGCACCCCTTTGAAGCGTGCTTTAGAATCAATCTCGAAAATGATCTCCAGTGGTCCAACCACGCTTTTAAACAGGACAAAATGTAGTTAATTGCACATTATCTGCAATCTCAGCAGTTTATATTTTGAAATAGGGGCAAATTTTATGTGTTTGCAATGCCATATCCGCGTAAGATCAAAACTCATCCATGCATTCAAATTAACATTCTGGTTAATTTTAACCTATTTATGCCCAAGTTTTTTTTCAACAATTTTTTTTCAATTTTTATCGGCTTAAAACTCTTACTTGGAATGGTTTACATACATTTTAGGTTTAAAATAGTTCGCCGTTGCCATATTTATTAAGTTATTTAACGTCCTGTTTATAGGATATTGTGCAGATATTTGAGCAAAACACGACCTTGCTTGAATTTACTTTTGCAAAGAAACATTATAGAAAGCAACTGTGATCAATTTTAAGCAAATCATTTTAAAATAGTTTAATATTATGAAAAATAAGTTCGCAAAAAAAAATTACTTTCTGTGGCTACCCATACTGCGTCGCGACTTGACTGATTTGTCTGAAAATAGCTGTCAATAAATAAACTGTGATATCCAACTAGTGGCTCTAACTGGTTTTCTCAAGAAGAAGGACTATTTAACTTCTGAAAAACAGCTTGAGAAAGAAATATACCCATTACAGGTTTTTGTATGCAGTAACTAACCAGCGTCCCGTTTTTAGGCTACTGGGCATAAATGGGTTAATTCCCGGATGAGTTTTATCCGTGTATTAAACTCATACCTTGCACATATGATTTTGTACTTTATATGTACAGGGAGTCATAAATAAGGGGTCATAAGACCATGTACCTCATACCTTGTACTCATAATTTGTCATACATTATTAAACTCATACTAAACTTGAGGGAGTAAAGGTATTAAACATACCCTCATAATATACTATAACCTCGTAATAAATTATGAGGTTATTTTCAAACCCTTATTTTATACTGGAATAAAATGAGAGTTTACTCTATTAACAAAGAATTTTCAATTTAGAGGATCAAAACACTTTTGAAAATTCTTTCATTGAGCTGATTTTGACACTAAACGCCTCAGTTAGTGATTTTGAAATTTAATTGAAATAAATGTCACATCTTTTTTCTAGAACTATGATTTAATATTTTTGTATTATGAAATTATCCTATAATCAAAATAGTTGTCCTTACGAAACTTTTTCATCTCAATTTTTTCATCACTGCATGTGCTGCTAATATGTGTATCTAAGTTGACGATTTGTGGTTTATTCTTTCTTTGATGTTACTTTGATTACTCATTTTATCCACACTATAGCAGTAAAATTTCATTTTCGGTTGGATTATTTTTTGTGAACACTTTATGATTTAATTTTTAAATGGACAATATTTCTGAATTAAAATATGTTTTAATTTTCATAAATACATGATTTCATTCCAACATTATATACATGATTACAAATATTCTTTACTTATGCATTAACACAACTGTTAATAAACCAGAATATCTAGATTTAACTAGCAATGTTGCTTTTAACATTCACAAAATATATACATTACATTTTGAATATTCATTTACAAAATTATGCGAACAAACAAATGCTCCAATAATTTTCAGCAGAAGATTCAAACAGTGAGATCTCTCATAAATCAATATTTCTTTTATCACAAAATTCAACAATTTCGACACTTATACAACTAAGCTTAAACAAAAAGACATTAGCTGTTTGTGGTTGAAACGTCAGAGATATTATTAACATTAGGAAAAGCAACGTAATAGAGGCACAGATTAGCAACAGAATATAGACACGTATTTCGGGGTTTCAAGAACATCCTTTTTCAATTCAGAAAAGGGTGAGCTTTGAATGCAAAGCCATCCTTGGAAACTCCGAAACACGTATCCTCCCTTTCTTGCTGATTTGTGAATTTATTGCGTTGTTTTTTCTGATGTCACTTAGTTGTAAAACAGTATTTATTCATTTCTTATCAGAGCCATAATATCGGATACCGTGCTTATAACTTCCGAAGTAATAAGGGTTATACAACATGCCATAATAAGGCCTGTAAAACGGTCTGTAAGCGTAATAAGGCTGATAGGTTGAATAGGCAGGCAAATAATCGTAACCATAAGTTGAGTCGTATCCTTGGTATGGTCTGTATCCAGCTACAGGAGCGTAGTACGGCTTGTATGTAGAATATGACGGCTTGTAGTAGTTGTTCAAACCAGAACCATAACCGTAACTGGGATCATAATAAGTCGAGCTAATGCACCAAGCGGCAGTAGCCAAAGACAGAACCAGCAAAACCTAAATATTAAAATTATTGTTATCATTTACATATCAGCACTTCAAGAGAAAGTATTTTTGTAATAGGTGTGGGGAATTGAAGGGGCAAGTGGATAAAGGTGATATGTGATAATTTTTGAACTTACTTTTTACCACCGATGAAGGTGATAGGTCCATCAATATCATGTCCCTTTAGTCACAGAAATGGTTGGTAACCAAGAATATGACCCTATTTTACTTCTTCAGAAAAATCCATTAAGAAAAGTACCACAACATTTTTTTTGAAGAATTTTTCTAGAAATTTGAAATATTGTCACATATCAGCTTTAACGACTTGCCCCTTCTCTGTTGCATTAATTGACAATTTGGTTCAATTAGTGCTGAATTATTCTGTGCTTCAATGTGATGCTGTAAAATGCTGTATATTGAAGCTTGCAGGAAAAAAAAAATTGTTTTTATATGTTGCCAGCATAGTATTGGATAAAATTCCATGCATTCGACGTGATTTTTTTTTTTTTTTTTGAGCTATGAAAAATTGCAATATGTTTTCTTTTTGGACTTCAAATGTCACGCCCCTCTGTCATATTGGCACTCTGCCAAAATCCCGCGTCCCGATGTTCCGACAACTCGGACCTGCTTACCGGCCCTGCAGCGGTAACATGTTTGATATGGTGGCGCAGCGAGACGGAGGGCCTGACTCCACATCAGCAGAAAACTGACCGAAACTGAAGGCAGAAACCAAAATTCCGGGTATTTCCCTGCAAATCCCCCCCCCCCTTTAAATTCAAAGTACCCGGATTTTTGGTTTCTGCCTTCGATTTCGGTCGTTTTTCTGCTGATGTGGAGCTAGGCCCGGAGTCTGCAACAGGGTGCGTCCCGCGGCACCACCGAACAGAACATTTGGGCGAACACACGACTGCTGACACACATACACACACACACACGGCAAACGCACACATGCCAATCGCAATTCATCTTTGCGAAATCATAATTTGAATTAGAGATGTCAAAATCCAAATTATTTTTTATATATTTTTTTAATTATAATTCTTCTTCATACCATGATGACTTTGAAGCGTAAAGTGCCTAAAAGAAAATCTTTGCATTCCTCATGTATATCGTTCAACCACACCGTTTAAAATGTATGTTGTTTTTACAGTATAGAACAGCTAATTTTACAGTAATAAACTGTAAAATTGCTAATTTTACAGTAATAAACTGTAAAATTGCTCATTTTAGTTCATTACCGTGTACAGTAGAAAACCAATTATCCGGGATGTTCGGGACCACAGCTATCCCGGATAACTGAATTTCTCGGTTTTCTGGATCGTTACGAAGCGATATTTGCCAATTGTTTACAAAACCCAAGTTACCAGGCTTGGAGTAATCGTCGATTACGTAATCGTAATCCGTGTAATCGATTACATTTTTTCGTAATCATAATCTTAATCGTAATTTGGAAATTGAACACTCGTAATCGTGTAATCGTAATTTTAATCAAGTATTTCTTGTGTAATCGTAGTTGTAATCTAAGTTTGAATAATCGTAATTTAGCCTTGTAATCGTGTAATCCTTACTTGCCAAAAGCAAAAGTTTCTAAGTTACGTTTCTACAATGGTGGGAACCAGGGTTGGGGGGAACTGTGAAGGGAATTGTTCGGCGAATCTTTCGGGGTTGTTCAAAACAAACTTCCGAAAGACTTGGGCCCTGGAGCTGTTCAGTGATCGTTACCGGCTGTTTGTAAATGACGGTAATAAAATCAAGCCCTAAGTGCTTCTCAACCTTTAGGCGCCTATCACAAAAACGTCTACCCTTGATTTTTAGGATGGGTCATCAATTTTCCCTTTCATCAGCTGTCAGTGACAGCAACAAACAAAATCGTCGTTTGCCGCCACCTTGGAAGAGAACAGTGGTGTCAAAATACAAACACATGTTTTCAGTTCGACTGGATTCTGTTAACGGTTATATGCCTTTCGGTGCTTGTTTTCCCTCACTTTCATTAGCGGAACCCCCCCCCCCCCCAAGCACCCAAGTACTTATCAATATGTGCATCTTCTGCACCAGTTGAGCGTTTATTCAGCGTTGCTGGAAAATTTTATACGTCTCAGAGGATGAAAATGAAAGCTGAAACCTTTGAGGCATAAGTGTTGTTAAAATGCAATAAAAAATTATTTTAAATATTGTATTTATTTTTAAATATGTACTTTAATATCTTTTATTTGCATTATCTGCATATATTACTGTACTATGCGTGTTTAAAAATTCCGGCATAAAGAAATTAACAAATTTTGTTTTCAATAACTGTGTTAAATTAAATCTGTAACATATGAATTTATTTCAAATAAATATTATAAAAATATGTATATATTTTAATTAATGAACAATAACAAATGATGCAATTACAACTATATAATATAATTTCCCAAATTTTAATTAGTACTTAATAATCAATATTAAATCAATATTTTGTAACAAAGCCATAACTTTTCCGTCATATTTCGTTGCCAAGGCTAATTATCTGAAAAAATCAAAATTCACTCGAAAACAATTTGTGTTTACAGGCTGCGCTATAAAATAAAACAAGAAGTTCTGTCAAGAACTAAACGAGCCTACTTTCCCGTACATCGACATCGGCATTCTAGCATCTGATCATTATTCTCTTGATTATCTAAGACTAAAAATTATGTCAAACATACCTTTAAAAGCAAAATATACCTCTCTCATCAGATGAAATAGACACATAAAAAGTAAATAAATGAATAAATAAAGTTTTGTCGCACCTTTTAAAGAATGTAACTGTTACAGTTCTTACGTAGAAAAATTCCTCAATTGTTTTCAAAAAAAAATTAAAAGTACAAAGTACATCAAAACACATTTTATCAAAGAAAGAAAAAAAAAAGAAGAAAAAAAAAACTCGTCCGTTGATAAAATGTCTCGAATTTCACTTTTAATCCGTTGCCAGTTGTTAAATATAAATTAAGAATAAAATGCCCTAGTGAATGAAACATTTTTGTTACAAAAAAAAATCGTCTGCCAAAAAAAATAATAATAATAATAATAAATTCAATAAAACAAATGAATAAATAAACAAAAAATCGTCTGCACAGTCAGTCATTTTTTTCGGACTGTTTACTCAAAAGTTATTAGGGGTGACAGCTTGCTTGAGCGGTTCAATGTTGAATGAAAAATTGTTCAAATCGGAAATGTAAATACGGCAATGAAGTATCCTTGATAAGCTCTTTCGAACAAAAAAAAGTTTGTTCAAATCGGACTGTTCACTCAAAAGTTAGCATCGCGGGACCGGTTGTTTGAACGGTTCAAAGTTGAACTAAAAATTGTTCAAATCGAAAAATCAAATATGGGAATGAGCTGTACTCGCCGAGATCTTTCCAACAAAAAAAAGTTTGTCCAAATCGGAATATTCATTCAAAAGTTATTAGGGGGGACAGACAGACCGACCGACAGACCGACACACAAATTCCCCATCTCAATACCCTACTTTCAAATTTTTAATTTTTCGATATTCATTTTACCTTTTTAGTTTTTTAACTTGGCGATATTTTTTGGACTTGGCGATATTTTTTTTAACTTGGCGATATTTTTTGGACTTGGCGATATTTTTTGGGCTTGGCGATATTTTTTGGACTTGGCGATAATTTTTGGGCTTGGCGATATTTTTTGGACTTGGCGATATTTTTTGGGCTTGGCGATATTTTTTGGACTTGGCAATATTTTTTGGGCTTGGCGATATTTTTTGGACTTGGCGATATTTTTTGGGCTTGGCGATATTTTTTGGACTTGGCGATATTTTTTGGGCTTGGCGATATTTTTTTAACTTGGCGATATTTTTTGGACTTGGCGATATCTTTTGGGCTTGGCGATATTTTTTGGGCTTGGCGATATTTTTTGGGCTTGGCGATATTTTTTGGACTTGGCGATATTTTTTGGACTTGGCGATATTTTTTGGACTTGGCGATATTTTTTGGACTTGGCGATATTTTTTAGGCTTGGCGATATTTTTTAGGCTTGGCGATATTTTTTTGGCGATATTTTTTGGACTTGGCGATATTTTTTGGACTTGGCGATATTTTTTGGACTTGGCGATATTTTTTGGACTTGGCGATATTTTTTGGACTTGGCGATATTTTTTGGACTTGGCGATATTTTTTGGACTTGGCGATATTTTTTGGGCTTGGCGATATTTTTTTAACTTGGCGATATTTTTTGGGCTTGGCGATATTTTTTGGACTTGGCGATATTTTTTGGGCTTGGCGATATTTTTGGACTTGGCGATATTTTTTGGACTTGGCGATATTTTTTTAACTTGGCGATATTTTTTGGACTTGGCGATATCTTTTGGGCTTGGCGATATTTTTTGGGCTTGGCGATATTTTTTGGACTTGGCGATATTTTTTGGACTTGGCGATATTTTTTTAACTTGGCGATATTTTTTGGACTTGGCGATATCTTTTGGGCTTGGCGATATTTTTTGGGCTTGGCGATATTTTTTGGACTTGGCGATATTTTTTGGACTTGGCGATATTTTTTGGACTTGGCGATATTTTTTGGACTTGGCGATATTTTTTAGGCTTGGCGATATTTTTTGGGCTCGTTTAAGTTGGACTGTTCACTCAAAAGTTATTAGGTGGAGAAAGGTTGCTTAAACGGTTCAATGTTGAACGAAAAATTGTTCAAATCGAAAATGTAGATACGGGAATGAAGTATCCTTGAAAAGTTCTTTCCAACAAAAAAAAGTTTGTTCAAATCGGACTGTTCATTAAAAAGTTAGTATCGCGGGACCGGTTTTTTGAACGGCTCAAAGTTGAACCAAAAATTGTTCAAATCAAAAAATCAAACATGGGAATGAGCTGTACTCGCCGAGATCTTTCCAACAAAAAAAAGTTTGTCCAAATCGGAATGTTCATTCAAAAGTTATTAGGGGGGGACAGACAGACCGACAGACCGACCGACCGACAGACCGACCGACCGACAGACCGACACACAAATTCCCCATCTCAATACCCTACTTTCAAATTTTTAATTTTTCGATATTCATTTTACCTCTTTATTTTTTTAACTTGGCGATATTTTTTGGACTTGGCGATATTTTTTTTAACTTGGCGATATTTTTTGGACTTGGCGATATTTTTTCGATGCATTAAGCTACTTTTAATACTTTTTTCGTCTTTCTTTTATTTTTAACGGGAAAGTAGGCTAAAAAAGATAATATTCATGTGAAATGAATACCTACATATTGGAGAAGTAATAAATGCTTTAAGTAAAATAACTAAATCTTATAATTCATTATACAATATTTCATGGTGAAATGTTAAAAAATTGAAAAGTGTCCAGAATTAAATCCACTAGTGCGTGTACCTGTATCTAATCACCTACAAACGACATACGAATAAAATAGTTGTGCAGTATTTAAGTGTACTTTAAAAGGTTCAAATTCATTTGGATGTGCTTTTATTATATTTATTGCTTCTTTACTGCAGCAACGTCAGAATTCAAAAAAATAAAATAAATAAATAACTAAATTAAATAAAATAATAATAAATCCTTAAGTTAAGATTACACATTAGTTGCAATCATCATTTCATTCATCACTATGTTAGATAATCAAAAATCACGATTTTTCAACTATAACGCTGTTGTCGTGAATGAACATTATGTAATGATATATATACATATTCCTCACAAATCTGTAATCGCGTAATCGAAATCGTAATCGGCACATGATAATCGTAATCGATTACGTTTTTCTACGTAATCTAATCGTTGTTGTAATCGTAATAGCGATTTCACAGAGGACTGTAATCGTAATCGTAATTGTAATCTCCATTTTTTCATGTTCGTAATCGTAATCGTAATCGATTACATTTTCTCGTAATTGACTCCAAGCCTGCAAGTTACTATAACAAATAGTAATGCATCTTAAAATCTGAAGAGAAAACGATCCAGAAGTGCTTATAGATATTACAATATTAAAAATTTCTGAGCTATATGCCACTTATATGGTATTTATAAAGAAACCGTTCATATTCATTTAGGTATTTCAAAAAAAAAAAAAAAAAAAAACTCTTCATTTTTTTAGAAATTGCCGAAAATGCGTATTTTAAAAAAAGTGGCGGAAAAAGCGACAAAATTTTGCCGGTTTTCTGGTTTCCCGGTATTTTGGTTCCCGGATAAAAGGTTCTGTACTGTATTTTAGTTTTAAACTGGAACCTCTGCTGCCAGAATTCTACTGTTGCTTTTACAGTTATAATACAGCTATTTACGGCAATTGGCTGTAAAATTTCTAACTTCACAGTAAGATACTGTAAAATTGCTAGTTTTACAGTTTATTACTGTGAATTTAACAATTTTAAATTGTAATCTCGGCTGCCAGTATTTTCTGTTAAAACAACAGTTCATTTTTGTTGTGGGATCAGTTCTGAATACAAAAACGCTTTTTAACTCAATTTTTGCTATGAAAATCTGAACGAATATGTTCAACAAAATGTCGTGAACTGTAGTTATAAATTATGTATTCATTCTACTTTAAACTTCAGCACCCAAAGGTATTAAAGCAAAACAAAATTAGTAAATGAATATACATAATTTTAAAGGTTTATGTTTCATCTCAGCTTCAGGTTTTATTTGAATTGTATGATTTACAAGAGAAGTCGCGGTTAACAAATTGTGCGTTTTAATAGTGGCAGAGAGGTGACATTGTGGGAAAGCATTGACTTCAGATGCCCAAGTTCGTATCCACAGTATCTTAAATCTAAACATGCAGAAAATCGTCAGCGTTTATGTCGCAGCATTTAATATATACGTATTATACACATTTATTTCAAAAATATCGCAAATTATTGAAATAATGAAGTAAGGGTAATTGATATCTTCATATACCCATACAAAGTTTGGCATTTCTATGTCTTTTACACGGCTTGAAAGGATTAGTAGTTTAAAGTAAAAGGAGAAAGAATATATCAACATCAGATTCAACATATGCAAAACGCATAGATCTCTAAATACAACTACTGAATAAAATAAAAAGAAAATAAAGATTTTTTTTTTTTTTTTTCTAATTTGAGATTTTCTGTCCTCTGTGTGCAAATGTAATATTTTTGTCAGAATCAGTGCTACATTAAAATCCATTCAAATAATATTTTTTTATCTCATAATGGGTTATTAATTAATTTGTTTGATGAAATTTTTACATCATTTTATTTTATTTATTTATTATAATTATTGTGTTACTAATTCATTTTTCCCCTTCTTTCAGTCTGTGTCTAGTTCTCTACGCCCAATACCCAGTATGCCCCATTTTCTAATACAAGCAGTTATGTCTTCGCTTCCATTTTGAAAAAGTGGTGCTGACATCTAGTGTATAACTCTTTAAATTTTGGCATGACCGTTTTTTTTTTTACCACGAAT
>JAXGGA010006477.1:0-69684 GCA_038373865.1 Uloborus plumipes
AAAATGTCGCCAAATTTTTGGGTAAACTGTTTTGGACGCCTAAGATAATTTTGCTCCCCTCCTTACTTTATGAAAATACATTAAGTATTATTATGTCACTAATTTTTGTCAGAGAAATAGTCATCAAATGCTGATATACTATTGCGGACTATAAAATGACGTTAAAAGTTTTTGTCCTAAATGATTTCGAAATTAATAGGAAACATTTGACAATTATTTGTGCAAAAACGCATATTAATGGTAATTTTAGTCTTGTTTAAGGGTTTTATTACTTTACCATGATGATTACTTTACGTTTTGACATAATTTTAAAAAGGTTTTGAATGGAAATATACGGAATCGGCTAACAAAGAAAAAAAAGAAGTAAAGTATTATTACGTGGTCTTGGCACAAAAAACTGGCGTCAGTTAAAAAAACCGCCGAGAATCTCAGTTATTAAAATCTGGTAACTGGTATGTAGTAAATGATGAAACGTGTGGGTCAGTAATAATATTGAGAAACAATATATACTCACCTTCGGTTTTTTTTTCCTGAACTGAGAGAACTCAAAACACACCGCTTTGACGATTTTTAAAATGTCGCCAAATTTGCTGTAACTGTTTTGTTTTACCTAGGATAATTTTGCTCTCCTCCCTACTTTATCAAATGTTGAGATACTATAGCGGACCATAAAATGACGCTGAAAGTTTTTGTCCAAAATGATTTCGTAATTAATAGGAAACATTTGACAATTATTTGTGCAAAAACGCATATTAATGGTAATTTTAGTCTTGTTAAGGATTTTATTAATTTTGCTTTAGGATTACTTTACGTTTTGACATAATTTTAAAAAGGTTTTTAATGGATACATACGGAATCGGTTAACAAACGAAAAAAAAGAAGTATTATTACGTAGTCTGGCACAAAACTGGCGTCAGTTGAAAAAATCGCCTAGAGTCTCAGTTATTAAAATCTCCTTGCAACAAAATTTGGCAAAATCCCTGTTCGATTGGATCATGGCTCCACTAGATGTCGCTGTAACACTCAAAACTACGCGACTTTTCTCAGTTTCCACAATATTCAGCGATTGTTACGGCCAGTATAGATCTAGTGCGGCCATAATTGGATACTAAGCAACTGCCCAATTGTAAGTACCTCGTGAAAGTGCCCAATCAACGCAAACAAATTTAAGAAATGCCATAAAGTTGTATTTAAAGCTCCATCAAATTGGAAAATAATGAACCAATCCATTTATTAGTTGCCAATCTCTTCAAGCGATTACGTTACCGATACTCTGAAACACATATTTACAGAACTCGCGAAAATAATTGATGCAGTGAAAAATCTACTAAAAAATAAATACAATTTATTGAACAAATTAATATTTGCACATTTAAAGCACAATAAAAGTCACATTGCTTAAGGATAAATATTCTACCTACACAATTATAAGATTACAAAATGTTTTAAATACAAATCATGGTAAAAGCTCGTTAGCGAGCAGGCGCGCGAGCGTTTCCAATGTCAATGTAAAAGTCTGGATATTAACCACGAAGCTGAAAAAAAAAAGACTTTTTTATTTGACTTGAGAAAAGCTTTGAACATTTTATGCGAAAAGTGGAAATGATACACGCAATTCTAGCTATCGTTTGAATATCCCTAGGCAAAATTAAATCCTAGTGCTCTTTCGCATCAAAAAGAGCCCAAGTGCATCCATTTGGCGGCAACTGGGCGTCAAAATTCTCGTGGTAATGGCATTCCGCCGATTCTGGTGCTACGTGAAAAAATGGATGCTTATTTGGGGGATCGCACTAGGTCTGCAAAAGGTTGTGCCTCTACTGCAGCCCCATTTGAAAGAAAAAAAAATTCCAGCTATCGACAGGGAGTTGAGATGATGCACAAAATACTGAATTAGTTTGTTGCAAGCCTTAGCATTTATGCAAAAAATGTAATTTAAATTGGAATGAAAAAGGCGCTACCAATCGAGCTTTTTCGAATATCGTCAAAAATTACAGCCTATGTGTTATTCTGATGTATAAGCTACATTATGGTAAAAGTTTCATTAAAATCCATTCAGTATTTGCGTGAAAGAGGAACAAACGTACATAAATCCATCCAAGTTTTCGCATTTATAATAGTATTAAGATAAGATATATATATATATATATATATATATATATATAATCAAGATTAACAGTTTAAAGTCTGCAAATTAACTAGCGCATTTATTGCAGCTAAAAATCAATTGCAAATATGAATATCAAAAAGAGACAATAATAGCTCATGAAGAGTAACTGTGCATAAATTGGAGTAACAGAAATAAATAGAACAACAATGAGAAACATCAGGAAAAACATTTAAAACTACTTGAAATTTAAAACTAACATGTAAAACATCAACATGGGTAATGCGCTGCTTAATCTTCAGAGGGCAGGAGCAGCATATAGATTTTTTAGATTCAGCTTTGCAGGTTTCAAACACTCATGAAACCTGCAAAGCTGAATCTAAAAAATCTATATGCTGCTCCTGCCCTCTGAAGATTAAGCAGCGCATTACCCATGTTGATGTTTTACATGTTAGTTTTAAATGTTTTTCCTGATGTTTCTCATTGTTGTTCTATTTATTTCTGTTACTCCAATTTATGCACAGTTACTCTTCATGAGCTATTATTGTCTCTTTTTGATATATATATATACACTGAAGTGACAAAAGTCATGGGATACCTCTTAATATCGTGTCGGCCCTCCTTTTGCCCGGCGAAGTGCAACAACTCGACGTGGCATGGACTCAACAAGTCGTTGGAAGTCTTCTGCAGGAATATTGAGCCATGCTGTCTCGATAGACGTCCATTATTGTGAAAGCGTTGATGGGGCAGGATTTTGGGCACGAACAGACCTCTCGATGGTGTCCCATAAATGCTCAATGGGATTCATGTCGGGCGATCTAGGTGGCCAAATCATTCGTTGGAATTGTCCAGAATTTTCTTCAAACCAATTGCGAACAGTTGTGGCCCGGTGACATGGCGCATTGTCATCCATAAAAATCCCATCGTTGTTTGGGTACATGAAGTCCATGAATGGCTGCAAGTGATCTCCAAGTAGCTGCACATAAGCATTTCCAGTCAATGTTCGGTCCAGTCGCACTAGAGGACCAAGTCCATGCCATGAAAAAACAGCCCACACCATTACGGAGCCACCACCAGCTTGAACAGTGCCTTGCTGACAGTTTGGGTCCATGGCTTCGTGGGGTCTGCGCCACACTCGAACCCTACCATCGGCTCTTACCAGCTGAAATCGTGACTCATCGGACCAGGCCACGGTTTTCCATTCATCTAGGGACCAACCGATATGCTCACGTGCCCACGAGAGTCGCTGCAAGCGATGTCGTTCTGTCAGTAAAGGCACTCGAGTCGGTCTTCTGCTGGAATAGCCCAAGAAATCCAAATTTCTCCGCACAGTTCTAGCAGACACGTCCATTGTACGTCCCACATTGATTTCTACGGTGATTTGACGCAGTGTTGCTTGTCTGTTAGAATTTACGACTCTTTGCAGACGTCGCCGGTCTCGATCTTTAAGTGCAGGCGGTCGACCACTGCGCTGTCCATGGTGGGATGTTATGCCTGAAATTTCATACTCTCGGCACACTCTTGACACAGTGGATCTGGGAATGTTGAATTCTCTAACGATTTCCGAAATGGCATGACCCATGCGTCTAGCTCCAACTAACATTCCGCGTTCAAAGTCTGTTAATTCACGTCGTGCGGTCATCATCACGTTAAAACCTCTTCACATGAATAACTTGAACAGAAATGAAAGCTCTGTAAAAGCACTGCGCATTTATACCTGTTCTATGCGATGCTACTGCCATCTGAAAATTTGCATATTGCTATCCCATGACTTTTGTCACTTCAGTGTATATATATATATATATATATATTTATATATCCTATATTTATCTTTTTAAAATGTATAATTTTTTATCTGAGCAAAACTTAACATCCTGTATCATATTTTTTTCTTTCCCTAATATTAAAGTTCAGTTGAGTAATTATTTCAAGAATTTGTATTCATAGTTTTTCTCATTATCACAGCAAATTTATACACGAAGACACTTCCTTCATAAGGTTTTGTTTTTTGTTGGGAGGGATTGATTAAGTTAATATAGAAATATTGCTAACATGTTCTGAATTGCTATTTATAGAATGCGGAAACTATTCTTTCACAATCCTAAATAACAGCACAGTAATGTAAAATCCATTATATCCAATTAGCTATTATATGAAAGAGTTTTAAATGAAAAATTTGGCTCCCAGTCAACAATTATTATTATTGCCTTTTCTGTTTCTTCTGACGTCGCTTTTATTACCAGTATTGCTACTTTATTTATCACACAGTTTGTAGAAATCTCTCTTTCTCTGTAATGAATGCCTTTTCCATTATTTTTATAAATTTTAACCTCAAATTTTTACCCAAGATCCATTTTATTTTATGTAATTTACTATGATTCTAAGCATATAATACGCAAATCACACAAAATTTATTATTATACCACTTGCATGATTTTAGGAATTGCACTTTCATTAACTTTCTACTAATTTAAAAAAGCATTATTACGTTCATTATTCAGCGACAATAAGTAAAAATTTATTTACTGCCAACAAAAGTAGCATCGTAACAATAAATCCAACTTTATTCCAATACTAGCAAAAATACCCGGCGTTGCCTGGGTCAGTAATAATATTGAGAAACAATTTATATACTCACCTTTGTTTCTTTTTTCCTGAACTGAAGGAACTCAAAACTTGCCGCTTTGACGATTCTTAAAATGTCGCCAAATTTTTGGGTAAACTGTTTTGGGACGCCTAGGATAATTTTGCTCCCCTCCTTACTTTATGAAAATACATTAAGTATTATTATGTCACTAATTTTTGTCAGAGAAATAGTCATCAAATGCTGATATACTATTGCGGACTATAAAATGACGTTAAAAGTTTTTGTCCTAAATGATTTCGAAATTAATAGGAAACACTTAGCAATTATTTGTGCAAAAATGCAAATTAATGGTAATTTTAGTCTTGTTTAAGGGTTTATTAATTTAGTATGTGGATTACTTTACTTTTTGACATACTTTTAAAAAGGTTTTTAATGCATACATATGGAATCGGAAAACAAAAGAAAAGAAAAAACTCAACTTTTCAAATATGGGAGTATTATATCGATGATTAAGATTTTGCCGCAGTCGATAAATATCAGACAATAATCGTTTTATTTTGGTTACGTCGTGTAAAAAGTAAAGTATTATTACGTAGTCTTTGGCACAAAAACTGGTGTCAGTTGAAAAAATCGCCGAGAATCTCAGTTACTAAAATCTTGCACCAAATTTGGCAAAATTCCTGTTCAATCGGATACTAAGAAACTGCCCTATTATAAGTACCCCGAGAAAGTGACAAATCAACGCAAACAAATTTAAAAAATGCCGTTAAGTTGTATTTAAAGCTCCATCAAATTGGAAAATAATGAACCTAATCTATTTATTAGTTGCCAATCTCTTCTAGCGGTTACGTTATCGATACTCTAAAACACATATTTACAAAACTCGAGAAAATAATTAACGTAGTGAACAATCTTCTAATAAAGGAATACAATTTATTCTACAAAATAATATTTGCACGTCTCAAAGCAACTTAAAACTAAGACTACAAAATGTTTTAAGTAAAAATCATGATAAGCTCATTAGAGAGCGGGCGCGCGAGCGTTTCCAATGTCTATGTAAAAGCCTGGATATTAAATATGAAGCTGAAAAAAATTACATTTTGATTTGACTTGAGAAAAGCCTTGAACATTTAATGCGAAAAGCGGAAATGATACACGCAATTCTAGCTATCGACAGGGAGTTGAGATGATACACTAAATACTGAATTAGTTTGT
Organism: Uloborus plumipes; assembly: GCA_038373865.1. Classification (NCBI taxonomy): domain Eukaryota; kingdom Metazoa; phylum Arthropoda; class Arachnida; order Araneae; family Uloboridae; genus Uloborus; species Uloborus plumipes. Next base: position 5,907 of record JAXGGA010006477.1, read on the forward strand.
TGAAAGCCTTCGCGGATTTATGCGAAAAATGTACCTTAAATTGGAATGAAAAAAACGCTACCAATCGAACTTTTTCGAATATCGTTATAAATTATAGCCTATGTGTTATTCTGATGCATAAGCTACATTATGGTAAAAGTTTCATGAAAATCCGTTCAGTAGTTTTTGCGTGAAAGAGGAACAAACATCCAAACATCCAAACATCCAAACTTTCGCATTTATAATAGTATTAAGATGCTCAACCGTGTATATAGTTTCATTACCAACCAAGTGCTTTAAAACAGCATGTAGGGGAGAGTGGTAATGAATGGGCCATGGTGATGAATGGGCCACTAACAGAATATGAAAAAGTATTTGCATGAAATTTTTTTTGATGCCACCAATAGATGTAGCTATTTGTTCTACTAAACTCAGCCAATTCTCATTCGTTTGCGTTGAGCCATTTTCAAACTAGAGTGGCATGGTCAAGAATCTGACTGAAAAGTAAGTTTTTCCCTTTTTAGTAAAACATTTCCTAGCTAAAATGTACCAAGTATTTCACTGCATACATATGTATAAGCTAGTCTTTCCATATCTATAAACTAATCTTAAGATGTATTTTGATGTTATCTAAATTCAATGTACTCAAAAAACCTAAATGTATTCCAAAAGTATAGGAGGGGCTGAATGGGCCACTATGTCATGGTAATGAATGGGCCACCTAAATATTGTTTTTCTTCCTTTTCTTTGGATTTTCGCATTAATATGAAACACAACTGACTGTCATAGATAGATTAAGATTACTGTCGTCAAAATAGGTTTGTAGTAACTTCTAAATATAATTTGCAGATCTATATTATATTCCTATAGTACAATAGACCTCTGGTCGCAGTGCGTGGCTTGAAAAAGCCCCCCTCTCTCCTTCATATTATATTCCTCACAGTACAATTTCATTTTCTTTCTTCGTTTCTTAAGTTAGACATTTCTTATTCCCGATGTCTAGTAAATTTAAAAAAAAATTTGAATTTTGACAATTTTGAAAATGAAGTTTTTGAAAGTGATTTTTAATATTATTTTTGAAATATATAAATTTTGTTAAATCATAGTGTGTATTATCTGTTTTTTTTATATATATATTTGATGTTATTTATTTCTTACAATCTCATTATTTAGTCATTTTTCTGCTACAATTGGTATGCATCAGTTTTATTTTAATTTCATCAGTTTTGATGTTTATATAATTTAAATCAGTATGATTTTGTATCATCATGTCAAGTGCCACATTTATTTTGTCATATTCAGCAAATAAAAGATTAAATCCACATGTTTTCATTGAATTCATTTAGTGGCCCATTCATTACCTTCGATGGCGCATTCAACCCCATAGGTGGGGTTGAATGGGCCAAATTTCAAAATTTTTATTTTCTATTATAATTCATTATAGACAGGTGCTAATCCAACTTTTATGACTTTTTTAGATAGCCAGATAAGTAAAGTAACTAAAACACCAATTTAGAGTTAAAACAAAGTGTTAGAAAAAATTACAAAAATTCAAAACCAAAAAGTGGCCCATTCATTACCACTCTCCCTTACTTACACTGCAAAAAACGAACTGTTGTTTTTACAGTATAATACTGCAAAGGCGAATACAAAGGAGGGGCGATGGGGGCGACCGCCCCTCCCTTGAGGGACTCTTCTCCAGCAGATTTTAGATTTTGAAGTTCAAAAAAGGCAATTTTAGTTGATCTTTGATGATATTAAGGGAAAGGGTGGGGATTCGGGGATCTGATCTGGAAATTTTTTGAAATGGAAGACCAAAACATTTGTAATCAACATGTGTTAACAAGTATGCATGGCGAAAAAAATGGGCAAGTAAGAAAAAAAAGTCAATCGCCCCTCCCTTGGAACATTTTTGGATCCGTCCTTGTAATACTGGCAGCCGAGAATCCAATTTAAAACTAAAATACGCAATAATAAACTGTAAAACTAGCAATTTTACAGTTTCTTACTGTAAAGCTTTAAATTTTAGTTTATTACCGTAAAATTTAGCTGTATTATACTGTAAAAACAACTGTATAACACTGGCAGAAGTTCCAGTTTAAAACTGTAAAATGCACGGTAATAAACTATAAAATAAACAGTTTTACAATTTATTACTATAAAATTAGCAGTTTTACAGTTTAGTACTGTAAAATGAGCAATTTGACAGTTTAAAACTGTAAAATTAGCATTTATTGCAGTTTATTATCATAAAATTAGCTGTATTATATCGCAAAAACATTATTCCTTTTTTACAGTGTACCGTACCTATCCTGATGAAGGTTTAACCGGTTGTGATGATTGGGAGGAAAAGAGAAACCAACGAACGATCAAGCGATTGCTGGGAATCGTACGTAAAACTAGGCATTATTTTACATAGAATGATATGCAAATTACTTGAAATATTTTTAATGCAGAAACAGGTAGTAATATTTATTTTCAAGTTATTAGGCTAAGGCCCTTATATAGACTATATAGCGGCTCTATATTAGGCAGGATATTTGAAGTCTTCTGTTTGAGTGCTGAGTAAAAATATTATTTTCTGGAGATTCTTGCGAGTGGCTAGAATGAGGGCGAAAGTTATTAGTCGGGTCATTCCATTTTAAATCAACACATTTTCAAAAAAGTTGTTGCATCACCATTTTTGATTTTGATGAAAATTTGCATGTGTATTCCTTTTACTTCCCAGGGCTCAAAATAGTGTTCATTTTATTTTTAAAAAATTTACCCTTTGATATATAGGCCATTTTTGTTGTTGGCAACAGCGAAAATTGGGCGTTTTGATGCTTTGTCTTATGAACTATAACTTTTTTTCTATCAAAGATTTTGAGCTCAAATATAGCTCATTGGAAAGCTAAGAAAAAGATCTTTTTATACAGGGTGTCCACTCCAATCGTGGACCAATAGCTAATTTCTAAACCGTTAGAGATAAGCATATAGTTTATTTAGGAAAAAATCTCCAAATTGCGAAAGGAATTTTGGGTCTATTCAATGTTTTTCAAAAAATCAAATTTTGAAAGAGTTACGAAATTTAAATTTTTATACAGCCCCCCAGTCCTATCAATCATAATTAGTAAAAAATTCTTGACACTGAAACGTTTAAAACTAAAAAAAAATCACTCTTCTACCACAAAAATTGACCGAGTTATGACGTTTTGAAAAATCAAGATTTTGAATGATTTCGCATACGGTCCCTTAAGCGATCTCTAGATGACGTCATGAAATAATGCAAAATCTTGATTTTTCAAAACGTCATAACTCGGTCAATTTTTGTGGTAGAAGAGTGATTTTTTTTAAGTTTTAAACGTTACAGTGTCAAGAATGTTTTGTTAAATATGATTGATAGGACTGGGGGGCTGTATAAAAATTTAAATTTCGTAACTCTTTCAAAATTTGATTTTTTGAAAAACATTTAATAGACCCAAAATTCCTTTCGTAATTTGGAGATTTTTTCCTAAATAAACTATTTGCTTATCTCTAACGGTTTAGAAATTAGCTATTGGTCCACGATTGGAGTGGACACCCTGTATATGCTATCAATAAGTTTCAGATTTAAAAAAATATTTATTTTTTCAAGGTCAAAGTTTACGACGAAGATGACATTTTTTACTACTTTCGAACATTAAAAAACCCATGAAGGGTTCAAAGTAGCAAGCCGATTTTTTCAACATATATTCATAGTCATGGTTACTTACTGTATAAAAAAAATTGGCTTGTTACTCCACCCCCTTTATGAGATATGCCCCCTCAAAGTTGTAAAAATTTTAAAAAATCCAATTTTCAACGCTCAAAAAATGCATGTGGGGGGTAAGATAAAAATTTTTACATATGTGGTATTTTAAGTACTTTTTACCAGCTTTCTAACAAAACAAAAGTTGATTTGTTATTTAAAGGCGTTTGGCTGATATAAGAGACTGAACTTTCAAAAAATTGCACAAAAACAACACGATTATTTTCATTTTTTAAAATTTTTTTTTTATTTAAATGTAATTATATACATTATTCTTTATGCTTAAATGCTAAAAAAAGACTAAGAAGAGCAATGAAGAAACATATTTAAAGTTTAATGAGATAATTTAAATTTTTAACAGCTGGGAATATAGAATACCACTAAACTTGTCTGATTTTTAAACATCTGATTGCTACCTACAACAGGACTGAGCATTTCTCAACTTGTCCTGGTTTGTTCATACCATGTGGTCATCCTTGTTCTGGCTTGCTCTCACATGTGTATCTTAGTTGTCTTTCAAATTCTGAAAGAAGTAGGTTGTTGAGCTAGTGTTTCTGCTGTAAAATCTTGTGAAGCTGATGTGATTTTTTTTCATTTCAAGTTCATTCATATTCACAGAATGTTTTGTTAAAGGTAAAAGAAGACATTTTTTAGAATCCTTAAATATAAATTTAAATTTGTCTTTCTACATGTAAACTGTGAATAAGTTATGGATAACCCTAAATGCTCCACAGGAGTTTTTGAGAATGATGATTGTAATGTTTTAAGTTACAGTAGGTAGTCTACTGTAAATAGTATTTCTGAGTACAGTAATGATGATAAAACTTTACTGCACCTAAGTACTGGGAGTAAAACTATTGAAACTGTTTGTACCTACCACGCAAAAAAATTTCTTGCCAAGTTTTGCCACCTTTATGGAACTTCTTGCTGGTAGGTACACACAGTTTCAATAGTTTTACACCTAGTTCTCAGGTGCAGTAAAGTTTTATCATTATCACTGTACTCAGAAATACTATTTACAGTAGACTACCTACTGTAACTTAAAATATTACAATCATCATTCTCAAAAACTCCTATGGAGCATTTAGGGTTATCCATAACTTATTCACAGTTTACATGTAGAAAGACAAATTTAAATTTATATTTAAGGATTCTAAAAAATTTCTTCTTTTACCTTTAACAAAACATTCTGTGAATATTAATGAACTTGAAATGAAAAGAAATCACATCAGCTTCACAAGATTTTACAGCAGGAACACTAGCTCAACAACCTACTTCTTTCAGAATTTGAAAGACAACTAAGATACACATGTGAGAGCAAGCCAGAACAAGGATGACCACATGGTATGAACAAACCTGGACAAGTTGAGAAATGCTCAGTCCTGTTGTAGGTAGCAATCAGATATTTAAAAATCAGACAAGTTTAGTGGTATTCTATATTCCCAGGTGTTAAAAATTTAAATTATCTCATTAAACTTTAAATATGTTTCTTAATTGCTCTTCTTAGTCTTTTTTTTAGCATTTAAGGCAAAGAATAAGGTATATAATTACATTTAAATAAAAAAAAGATTTAAAAAAATGAAAATAATCCTGTTGTTTTTGTGCAATTTTTTGAAAGTTCAGTCTCTTATATCTGCCAAACGCCTTTGAATAACAAATCAACTTTTGTTTTGTTAGAAAGCTGGTAAAAAGTACTTAAAATACCACATATGAAAAAAATTTTATCTTGCCCCCCACATGCATTTTTTTAGCGTTGAAAATTGGATTTTTTAAAAATTTTACAACTTTGAGGAGGCATATCTCATAAAGGGGGTGGAGTAACAAGCCAATTTTTTTTATACAGTAAGTAACCACTACTATGAATATATGATGAAAAAATCGGCTTGTTACTTTGAACCCTTCATGGGTTTTTTAATGTTCGAAAGTAGTAAAAAATGTCATTTTCGTCGTAAACTTTGACCTTGAAAAAATAAATATTTTTTTTACATCTGAAATTTATTGACAGCATATATAAAAAGATCTTTTTCTTAGCTTTCCAATGAGCTATATTTGAGCTCAAAGTCTTTGATAGAAAAAAAGTTATAGTTCATAAGACAAAGCATCAAAACGCCCAATTTTCGCTATTGCCAACAACAAAAATGGCCTATATATCAAAGGGTAAATTTTTTAAAAATAAAGTGAACACTATTTTGAGCTCTGGGAAGTAAAAGGAATGTACATGCAAATTTTCATCAAAATCAAAAATGGTGATGCGCACCCCATTTGTTGATTTAAAATGGAATGACCCAGTCGCTGTTTCATTTTCGCTGGCTGACGCCACAAGTACACAAAATGCTCCATGCAAGACCACTTTACATTTACTTTACAGTACTTGGGGACCGAGCCCCGCTCGGTTAAAAAAAAGAGGTTTGTACAATCGTGTTTTTACTTCCTTTTACGTAGTACAGGAAGTATTGTGATCACGAAAAAAATTCCCCTCAAATGTTGGTCTAAATTTTGATTTTGCAAACCCACGAATAAATGTTGAATAGTTTTTTCGACCTATCAGCACGTACATATATATCTACCAACATATAACCAATCGAAAAATCCTTTTCGACCTTTCCTGAGTTAATTACGATGATTTTTCTCGTGACTTCTGTATGTACGTATGTATGTGCGTATGTATGTGCGTATGTATGTCGCAAAACTTAAAAACTATGCCGTAGAAGCTTCTAGTTTGGTATGTAGGCTCTGGAGGGGGGGGGGTCTAGTTGTGCACCTCCCCTTGCGATTGCATTTGAATGAAGATCTAAAATGACTGCGCATCGGTCTGGCTAAACACCAAACAAGTTTTTACAAGACCGTCATACAAGACCTGACTTCTTTTTATAAGATGGACATTTTAAAAAATTAATTAAAAATAAACTGTTGTAAAAATAAAAATACTTTCTAGCCCCATGTTATTATTATTTTTATTATTTTACTTATTTTCTCAATATCAGTGATTAAAAGTAGTACTTTTGACTGTGAAAAAACACCCAGATCCCTTAAAAAAAAGAAAGGAAAATAAAAATCTTACTACTATTATAAATGCGAAAGTTTGGATGTTTGGATGGATGGATGGATGTATGTTTGTTCCTCTTTCACGCAAAAACTACTGAATGGATTTTAATGAAACTTTTACCGTATTGTAGCTTATACATCAGAATAACACATAGGCTATAATTTATAACGATATTCGAAAAGGTTCGATTGGTAGCGCTTTCTTCATTCTAATTTGAGGTACATTTTCCCCATAAATCCGAAGGCTTTCATAAATCCAATTTAGTATTTAATGTATCAACTCAACTCCCTGTCGACAGCTAGAACTGGGTACATGATTTCTGATATTCGTATCAAATTTTCAAGGCTTTTCTGAAATCAAATCACAAAGTAACATGCTTTGTATTTAAAACGTGGTGTAGCTTAGTCTTTATAATAAGCAGAATATTTATCCCTAACCAACATGTTTTTAATTGTACATTACAACGAACAAATATTATTTTTTAGAATAAATTTAATTCCTTCATTAGTAGATTGTTTCCTGCATTAATTATTTTCGCAAGTTATGTAGAGTAACGGCAACGTGATTACTTGGAGAAAGTTTGGCAACTAATAAATTGATTTGGCAGTTTATTTTCCACTTTGATAGAACTTTAAATACAACTTAAAGGCATTTTGTTTCATTTTTATTTGTTTGTTTGTTTTTTTGCTCTAATGGTCACTTACTTATCAGACTCTTTCTGGGGGGTACTTACGATTGCGCTGTTACTTATTATCCATTTTAATATGAAGCTTGCTAGGCTTTTAATGACTTTCTTGACGATTTTTCTGCTAACGCCGTTTTTGGAACCAAAAACTGCCTAATATTACTACCATTATATGCGTGAAAGTTTGTAGAGGTGTATGGATGGATTTTTGTGACTCTTTCAGGCAAAAACTTCTGAATGAATTTTAATTAAAATTCACAGAGAAAAACAGAGTATACATCCTGATAACATCTTACTACTATTATATATGCGAAAGTTTGTATGGATGGATGTATGGATGTATGCATGTTTGTTCCTCTTTCACGCAAAAACTAATGAATGGATTTTAATGAAACTTTTACCATAATATAGCTTATACATCAAAATAACACATAGGCTATAGTTTATAACGATATTCAAAAAAGTTCGATTGGTAGTTATGTAGATATGTCTTAGAGTAACGGCAACGTGATTACTTGGAGAAAGTTTGGCAACTAATAAATTGATTTGGCAGTTTATTTTCCACTTTGATAGAACTTTAAACTATTCAGTATTTAATGTATCATCTCAACTTCCTGTCGATAGCTAGAATTGCGTGTATCATTTCTACTTTTCGCATTAAATTTTCAAGGCTTTTCTCAAGTCAAATCAAAAAGTAATGTTTTTTCAACTAATGGGTAATATCCAGGATTTTACATGGACATTGAAAACGCTCGCGCCAGCTTTCTAACGAGCTTTTACCATGATTTGTATTTTAAAACATTTTGTAACAACTGTAGTCTTAGTTGTAAATAGAATATTTATCCTTAAGCAATGTGTTTTTTATTGTGCTTTGAAACGTGCAAATATAATTTTGTAGGATAAATTGTATTCCTTTATTAGTAGATTGTTCACTGCATCAACTATTTTCGCGAGTTTTGTTAATATGTGTTTTAGAGTATCGGTAACGTAATCGCTTTAAGAGATGGGCATCTAATAAATGGATTAGGTTCATTATTTTCCAAATTGATGAAGCTTTAAATACAACTGAACGGCATTTCTTAAATTTATTTGCATCTATTGGACATTTTCTCGGGGTACTTACAATTGAGCAGTTGCTTAGTATCCAATTGAACAGGAATTTTGCCAAATTTGTTGTAAGAAGATTTTAATAACTGAGATTCCTGGCGGATTTTTTCAACTGACACCAGTTTTTGTGCCAAAGACTACGTAGTAATACTTTACTTCTTACACGACGTAACCAAAATAAAATGAGTATTGTCTGATATTTATCGACTGCGGCAAAATCTTAATCATCTATATAATACTCCCACATTTGAAAAGTTAAGTTTTTTTTTTTCTTTTTTTGGCCGATTCCGTGTGTATCCATTAAAAACCTTTTTAACATTATGTCAAAATGTAAAGTAATCCGCATACTAAATTAATAAAACCTTTAAACAAGACTAAAATTACCATTAATTTCTGCTTTTGCACAAAAAATTGTCAAATGTTCTCTATTAATGTCGAAATCATTGAGGACAAAAACTTTTAATGTCAATTTATGGTCAGCAATAGTATCTCAGCATTTGATGACTATTTCTCTGTGACAAAGATTAGTGACATAATAATGCTTAATGTATTTTCATAAAGTAGGGAGGGGAGCAAAATTATCCTAGGTAAAACAAAACAGTTACTGCAAATTAGGCGACATTTTAAAAATCGTCAAAGCGGTGTGTTTTGAGTTGTTTCAGTTCAGGGAAAAAAAACCGAAGGTGAGTATAAATTGTTTCTCAATAAAACTACTGACCCAGGCAAAGCCGGGTACTTTTGCTAGTAATAAATAAAATTATTAGCTCAGTTACCAGAAATCGTTTGGCTTTGTTGCCGTGTTTCAAAACTGCATTTTAAGGTGTTACGAAAAAATTAAAAAATAAGAGACATAAGCTTACATTTAATAAGATGTCGCCTTCATTTATTTTGATTGATTTAATTAATCTGTACATTAAGCTCTAAAAATAGCACAACTAATTATTATCATTAAGAAAGTGCTTTAGAACTTCATTATGCCCCATATTAAGATTATTTTCTCAGTTAATAAAATATTTCTAATGGGTTCAAAATTAAGAAATGTATTTGACGTTTAGAAATTAAAACATAGTTTAAACTTTAGCTTAGTAGCCTTGCAAAGGATAATAGTTTGAAAATAAAAGCCTCTCGCGATGCACAAAAAATGTTTTCTGTCTTTGTAAAATGTCTTACTCAAATATTAAATGTTATTTCATAATTAATGTTGATGAGCATCAAAGAAATTGATTAATGACTAATGGGACAATAATGATAAACGGGATAAATGGATAACGTTTTCGGAAGAAGAAATTTATTCCTATGTTAATTTCTAATCAACAGTTCTTACTTGTTTTCGTTTTGATCCATTCTGACTCAAATCTTTAAAACTTTAAGTAGCAATAAAGAAACTGGAAAATTAAAAAACTGAAGAGTAATACTATTTGTATAGAGTTGGTGGAATTATTCAAGCTTTTCAAAAAGGAGGAAATGTTATATTTACATTTTATTTTGTTATAAACTCAGCATCCATTTTTTCCTTATATCTTGAAATTAGTTTAAAAAACCTCTCCCATTTAAAGTTAGTTATGCTGTAATGAACTTTTTGCCAATTATAAAATTTGGTCACTTAACTCAGTAAACTTAATAATGAAGCAAATTAGGTAACACTTGATGGTTAACACTCCATCAACCCAAGGTTCAAAGCTTGGCCCATTTTGTATCAAAAGTATCAGAAGAGTTATAAAAATACCCTTGAGAAATTATATATATGAAGGCAACATGCAAAAGATGGATAAAATGAGAGAATGAGAACTACGGCAAATCCATAGTTACTTAGATGCACCTCACACAATCCATTGGTACTTTTACCCACGTTTTATAAAATAAAATTAATACTGTTTTTTAAATATTTTTTTTTATTTTCCCTCTTTTTTAAATTTAGAAACTTCAAGGAATGAAAAAAGGTTTAAAATGAATAAACTATTCTGAAGATATTTTCTAGTAACTCAGGTTAAAAACAAAAAGACAACTATACTACCTTTTTTTTAATTATACCAGCTTTTAGAATTTTCCAACCTTTATTAAAGTATTTAAATGTGTACTGAAGTACAAGCTTTAAAAATAAATAATAAAAAAAAACATTCAGATAACGTACTTGCATTTAAATAATTTAAATATTAACTCAATTACTCAACAAGTATTCGCAACGGAATGAAAACAATCTTTTTCAAATTTTCAATGCGATCTTTGTGTGAGATTCTTATGGTAGACAGAAGATTAAAAGTCATGCTTTGTTAATAAATCATTCTCGGCAGATCAATCTACATATTAAACGCTTAAATTAGACTCAAAATTAACTCGGGAAGCAAAATGTACTTTTTCGAAATTCTGCTATCTTTACTTTTCACGAATTTGCCAATTATTACTTGTAGATAACTGTTAACATTTGTGGTTGTAAAAGTTGTCTCATTCTATCTTATTTAATCATCGAAAAATTTATTATACTTGATTCAACTGATGCCTTAATTATTTCTCAAAATGGGATTATTACTTCTGCATATTTTTGTGCTATGTCAATTGTGAGTAGCTCTCACTTTTGACATGCCGAACTTTTTTTCACAGCAAGTGCTGAGATTAAATTTAAAAATGAAAAAAGTCCGACCCTGATTGCCGATCTCATATTAAAACAAACTTCATTGATCTAAAAGCGTTTCAAATTAAAATATTGTTTTCAAGAGGAAATGTTAAACACGGAAAAGAAGGGATAACCCTTACAAGTAAAATTTGGTAGATGCAAAAGTAGAATAAAAAGGGAACATTGAAAATCTTTACACTAAAATCAATTACAAGTATTTTAATTGCTAACTAATAGAAACTAGCAACATATAAAAATTTTAGCTCATTGAGTTTTCTTTCCGTGCCGAGCAACAATGACATCGGTTTCCAAGCGCGTGAAGATTTAGCCGCTTTTGCTAAAAAACTTTCTAATTCTATTTAATATACAGGGTGAGTTCGATCGAATCTGCCATACGAAAAGGGGTGATAGAAGAGCCCAAGTGGAGTATAGAACCACCCATTAGCGGTGTCAATTCGTAACCGTAACCGAGTTATGGTATATTTAAGGAAAATTCGCAAAAAAACAAAATTCTGAGAAAAAGACCAATTTCTGAAGTTCCTTTTGGGTCTACGCACAAAATAAGCACATATTTCGAAAGAGCAGAAAAAATCCTTTAAAATGACACGTTTTTCATCAAGATAGTCGCACTTCAGAGTGAGTTACAAGCTTTCAAACACTGGAAACACTCAAAAATGAAATTTCATCAAACTTTTCAGTCAAAAATTTCAGAAACAACCGTATGAGCTACAACCGATCAAATCTACTAAAAACTGGCCCATTTCACTAGCTTTCAGATGATCAACAGAAAATCACATTGGGCTTTAAGTTCAGCAGATATTCTGGCTTTTGTTTGTAACAGTATGAAAATCGCCCTTCGTCGAAATAGGGAAACCAGCGAAGATTCATAATTTTATGTTCTAAATTTTACATTTCATGTAAATGTACTGTTTCCTTTATTCAAGAAAAGGAAAGTTTTAAAGCTAAATATTAAATTGTAACACTTTATTGAGTTAACAATCACAACAGAAGACCACAACTTGAAGAAACAATGGAAGCATTACTTTAACGCGCTTTTCACAAAGAAAAATTCAAAGTAAATGAGTTACACTAACATCTATGAGTCTATTTACATGTAAGCAATCTTCAAAATTTCCCAGAGCTACTGAAATTATCATCCCCCACACCAGATAGAAGCCCTTGGCCTTTTACGAGCGGAAACTATACCGTCGCTCTCAATGAAATTTCATTTTCACTTTTGCTACCGCTCCATCAAGCCAAATGCGCAAATCCTACCAACTGGTTGCATCTGAGCAGTAAATTGCTTGTTTCAAGAGTCCCCAAACAAAGAAGTTCACTGGCGTCAGGTTTGGTGATCTAGGTGACCAAGGAATGGGACCCAAATGACCAATCCCTTGCTGATTGTTCTGTCAGAAAGTCTCGAACTGCATTTGAAGAATGTGCAAAAATACCACTGTGTTGGAAAATTATTTCCGCTCTCTCCCAAACAGAAGTAACATAAAGTAAATCAGGCAAGCACTGATTCCAGAATCTCTAAATACTCTATTCCTGTCAGGTTACATTGAAACTCTATCAACCGATCGCCGATTACGCCAAGTCAAACCTTTAAGCTGAATCGCTTTTGGAATGATAAGTTTAAATAAGGTTGAAAATGAATTTTGTTCAAAATACTGATGCCACAGAAATGTACATGTATCGTGCAACTTCGAGTTAACGTCGACTCACCTGTCCAGTTTTTTTTAGGAAATGATGTAGTTGAATGTCTCAGCCTAGTAGACATCTGCAAAATTTTTACTCGTTTTGGAGATCTGGGTTGCTAAACCAATGCTCTTGTGTGAAATGGTTAGAAGAAATTTGCATATCCGATTGAGTGCGAAAGTAGCATATGTTAGTGACAAATTTGAATATATTCCATGTATTGAAGGTTTATTTGTGTGAAGATTGTTTCCTTAGGGGAACTTAAATTGATACACTGTTGCGATACTAATCCGAGACTCGTGGTTTCAAATGTGATTTAGCTTAAAGGTCTGGCGTAATCGGCGATCGGTTGATAGAGTTTCAATGTAACCTGACAGGAATAGAATATTTAGAGGTTCTGGAATCAGTGCTTGCCTGATTTACTTTATGTTACTTCTGTTTGGGAGAGAGCGAAAATAATTTTCCAACACAGTGGTATTTCTGCACATTCTTCAAATGCAGTTCGAGACTTTCTGACAGAACAATCAGCAAGGGATTGGTCATTTGGGTCCCATTCCTTGGTCACCTAGATCACCAAACCTGACGCCAGTGAACTTCTTTGTTTGGGGACTCTTGAAACAAGCAATTTACTGCTCGGATGCAACCAGTTGGTAGGATTTGCGCATTTGGCTTGATAGAGCGGTAGCAAAAGTGAAAATGAAATTTCATTGAGAGCGACGGTAGTTTCCGCTCGTAAAAGGCCAAGGGCTTCTATCTGGTGTGGGGGATGATAATTTCAGTAGCTCTGGGAAATTTTGAAGATTGCTTATATGTAAATAGACTCATAGATGTTAGTGTAACTCATTTACTTTGAATTTTTCTTTGTGAAAAGCGCGTTAAAGTAATGCTTCCATTGTTTCTTCAAGTTGTGGTCTTCTATTGTGATTGTTAACTCAATAAAGTGTTACAATTTAATATTTAGCTTTAAAACTTTCCTTTTCTTGAATAAAGGAAAGAGTACATTTACATAAAATATAAAATTTAGAACATAAAATTATGAATCTTCGCTGGTTTCCCTATTTTGACGAAGGGCGATTTTCATACTGTTACAAACAAAAGCCAGAATATCTGTTGAACTTAAAGCCCAATGTGATTTTCTGTTGTATCATCTGAAAGCTAGTGAAATGGGCCAGTTTTTAGTAGATTTGATCGGTTGTAGCTCATACGGTTGTTTCTGAAATTTTTGACTGAAAAGTTTGATGAAATTTCATTTTTGAGTGTTTCCAGTGTTTGAAAGCTTGTAACTCGCTATAAAGTGCGACTATCTTGATGAAAAAGATGTCATTTTAAAGGATTTTTTCTGTTCTTTCGAAATATGTGCAAATTTTGTGTGTAGACCCAACAGGAACTTCAGAAATCGGTCTTTTTCTCAGAATTTTGTTTTTTTGTGAATTTTCCTTAAATATACCATAACTCGGTTACGGTTACGAATTGACACCGCTAATGGGTGGTTCTATACTCCACTTGGGCTCTTCTATCACCCCTTTTCGTATGGCAGATTCGATCGAACTCACCCTGTATAACACGAAAGTTCCAAACACATTCTGTCAGATGCAGAAACATCTTCTCTTTCTTTCGGTACTAGTTTTGAATTTTCAAGCATGTTTTAATTTCAAAACTCGCGAAAAACATTTTGAAGGTTTTTAATTAATATCTTAGTTAATTAATGTCAACAAAAACGCGACCTTGTTACAAACACTCTCGCTCAACTCTCCTCAAATAAAATAAAAAAAATAAAAATCAGTCTATACGTTTAGGCCAGACATTCCCAACCTTTTTGCGCTCGTCCCCTTCAAGTCGCTGACTGACACCTATCGCCCTTTCTTTCTCGAAAACTTTCATCATCGACGTACTTTTACAGAAGTACATTTATCAAGAAATTATTTTCTTTTCCGCACCGGAATTTGACTGAATTAAAATCATTGAAACTTAAAATGTCAAAGAAAAGAAATTGAAAATCCGAAAATTATAAAATTGACAGTGAGTGACAAAATACTTCCTAAGGTTCATCCGAGGTGCAAAGAGGCAGCTCTTGAATTTTGATTTGATTCTTTCTTGACTTGTGATTAATTGTCTGAGCTCAGAACAACCGGTTTCGTACATGTTTTTTCAATTTCGATTTACACTACACTTTTATTGCTGCTGTTTTCTCTTCTAAATACCCATCGTCCCCTATCACCCCTCAAGAATTTACCGCCCCTTTGATGAACCATATCGTCCTCTTTGGGGGAGGGAGGGGGAATCGCCCCCAGATTGGAACTACTGGTTTAGGCGCTAAAGTGCAACAGACATGTCAAACTTTTTACCCCTTTCCTTGTTGCGTCGGGGTTAAAAAAGAGACGTGTAATTTCTACTTAGCCATTAATATAGTAATAATAAATCTCGTTTCAGAGTTAAAAGTAATGTCAGCATAAAAAAGGTAAAAACAAGAGAAATATTCCACTGCTACCCTTTTTCTTTTTATTAGTTATGTTAATAATAAATTTTTGATGGTGATAAATCTTTTCGTATGCTTCTGTTTATTCTTTTGTCTTAAGCGTTACTTACTCGTGTTTTTAGTTTTATATTTCTTATTTTTAGGTACATTCAGAAGATTTCAGAGAAATGAGTTATTAATTATATTTCCTCGAATAAATATATTACAATTTAAAGCAGTGAGTAACCGCCCCTAAGCAAGGGCTAAGGCAGGAACATGCAAAACACCGCCAAAGCCACCACCTGCCTTAGCCCTTGCTTAAGAGCGGTTACTCATTGCTTTATACCCGAGCTCTACCTTAAAATTTACGAGTTGTACCATACCAAGTGCGGTCGCTCGCTGTTGTTCTAATTTCACATTAGCTACCAGTTTTTTTTTTTTTGGATCTTTTTGCTTTATAAGAGGATTTTTGCCTCCAACTCGGCCAGTTTCGTATTCCATGCTGATGAGTGCATAATAAGCACGAAACTGCAGTCCATGGATGAAAATGCCGAGTGGGTGGTGTATTGCATATTACAATTTATTTGACTATGTCATGGTCAATATTACGATTGTGCTTTCTTGCTACATAGATAACTTATTTTTCGATGGATTGTTTATGTTTAACGGCATAACTGTTAAAGTGTTCCGATTGAGACTTCTTTTAAATGAAATGTAGCGTGAATAAGAAATTTGAATATGCAGTCTGATTTTTTTTTTTTTTATAACTTTCGACTTTTAGAAGCGTTGATCTCGAATTTTTATATTCTGTAGTCGGTAGGACTACAGAATATAAAAATTCGAGGGGGAAAAAGAACGCACAAGAAAAAATAACATAAAATAATCAAAACTGAAATTCTTTCATATGAAACCTTTAATTTGTCAGAAACAAAGTTTAAAAAATAAATTACATAGTTATACAGAGTTTTCTACAGTTATAATTCAGAAAAAAAGTATGTATTGTTTTTCCTTCTCAATATTTTACGACCACATTTTCACATGATTGCAACTTTCTTATTCACCATTTATCGTCGGGAGATAATTACGCAGGTATGTTTTCAGCTTTTAATTACAAAGTAAATAACTGTATAAACATTGGCCCTAAAGGTTTGGAAAAAACAAAAGTTCTGGAACTGGTAAACATTCAGTATTTAAATTTGGAGGAACATTTTTATTCATAATTCAGAGCCACAAAGTTATTATTCGGAATTCAAGTATATGAAACGAAATAATTACTTTTTATTCTTATATGGTATCTTCAATTAATCATATTATCATAAGTTTAACTATCATGCAATAAGAGCCAATATTTTGAAAAGTGCCAATTTGAAATTGGAGTTTCTAATAAAAAAAAATTTTTATAGAAAAAAATTAATACCGTAAAGTCGGGTTACTTAGACCCACAAGGAGGTTACTTGAGCCCACAGTAAAATGATAAAATCTGGGTTTGGTGCTAGCATTAGAGACTGCAGAGTAGGGTGGAGCGAAAAAAATGAATTTTTGATTTTCGTAAACGGGTACCTTTCATTTACTGTGAATGAGGATAAGTAACAATTCTGTAAAATATTTCACTTTTGCGACGTCATCTTTAGTCTGCGCATTTGGCCTAAAGTTTTGATATTTCTGATTTTTTTTTGGATTTTTCAAAATTTTTTAAAAAATATTGCAAATGATAAAACTAGTGACGGGTGGTTATTAAATGGAAGAAAAAGGTTTGAAATATACAAAGAATTTTTTAAAACCATTTTAGATTATTATTTCAGTTCGTGCATTGCGCTCAAAGTTCATCAAATTTCCCAAAATTTCTGATATTTTCGACATTTTTTAACTCAGTATTTCCTCTCAATATTCACTTGAAGTGTCTTCAAACTTGTTTTTATTAATTTTGTTATTACTTTGAACCCTGCAACTCTTTGCTAGCTCATGTGGAACTACCCAGGACTCACCACGAGGAGGTGACCGCACTTCTAGTCCTACACGTGAACCCTTCCTTCCAACCAATGCAAGCACGTATTTACATTTCTTAGATACGTCTTTCACAGTTAAATTGTTCCTTTGTGTCGTAAATTGATCAAATATTTCTGTCAGATATCCTCGTTTTTACTAAACTTTTTCTTTTCCTGTGATTACATACCAATTTTGAAGAGCTTGTGACCTATTCGACAGCTCTTTCAACTGATTGAGTCTTGAATGGCAGTTTAAAAAGAGCGCATTCAGAAATCATATTTAAATTCTCAGCTTCCATAATCTTTGTAAATATTGTGTTGTTAAATTACCTGTAAAAGGTAGCTTTGTAATTTCCACATCATGGCAAGAAATCATATCGATGTATACTGACTTTTGATTTATGTATGTAATATGAAAATAGATTTTTGTCTATTTTTTGGGATCTGAAGCGTTCTTACTTGTTTGCTTGTTTGTTTTCTAGATTGAGCGTTTATAATACGATTTAAAACAAGTTTCTTTATATGCTCTCTCTTATGAACTAAACAGGTTATTTCCCGGCGTTGCCCGGGTGCTTATTAATACAACATAGCTCTAAAAAATATTTGAATGAATTCTATCCACATGGGAATATAAAAACTTATTTCATGCTAAAAAGAAATAGCTGAGCCTTAAATGGATAATTCATTGTTGATCGTAATCTTTGTAGGAAAATACTCCTATTTAAATGTGTTACATTTTATCAATTTGTGTGCTTAAAGTCTTATGTCTATTACTCTATCTATTCAAAATTATAAGAAAATGGCCATTTTGAGACAAAAGATTTGAATTTTGGGCTTTTTGGATTTTTTTTAAATTTCAAAACCCCTGCCTATTTGAATTCTAATGCATCAGGGAACCTCTGTGCCAAGTTTGTTGAAAATCCGACGAAAACTGGATTTGTATAAGGAACAAACATACATACATTTGACAACAGCTTATTTCTTGGGTGCAAAGTATACATTGTTTTGAAAAGATGTGAATACAATGTTCTGTTTTTTCCCCGGAGAGATAATCTTTAACCCATTAATGCCTAGCGTCCCTTTTTAGGGACGGTCCAAAAAGTGAGTCTGAATTTTCCACAAATGAACTTTTCAACCAAATAATTGTGTTCAATTATTGCTTTGGTACTGCTTCAATTCTGTTTTAACAGATTTCAGCACATAACCGCTGTAAAGTGTGATCTGTAGCCATTTGATTATGATCTTTATAAAAAATTACATCGTTCACAATCTCAAGAACAAAAAGCTAAGTTTTTAAAGTTATTAACAAGTAAATCTATTTGTGTTTGATATATGTGCTACTTTGATCGATGTTTTAGTTTACCTTTTTTTGCAATTTTGTAAATTTTAAATTTTTTTAGGATTTTATAGCAATTTAAGAACGTCCCTAAAAAGGGACGCTAGGCACCAATGGCTGCATTGTTTAACCGTTGCTGGTTTCTTGCTTAGAATCTATAATTTATATCAAAAGAAGTTAGTAAATGTTTTTAGACTGAAAAACAGATAATAATTGTCATTTTTAAAACTTATTTTATTTTAAAAATCTAATTAAATTAAATTAATGTATAAACTTGATTATACAACGTTCTTAAATATTTTCTCTTTTTTTTAATCACAAAAAATACTCAAGGTAAATTTTGAAAGAAAGCTATTTCAAAAATGTAGTTCTTTAAAACACTAATTTATTCGTTGTATTTAATTACTTTTCCATTATGTATTTAGGTGTCTATTATTGTTTAGTCTGACTGTTGAAGAAGCCCTAAGCTG
The DNA here is from genome assembly GCA_038373865.1 of Uloborus plumipes. Classification (NCBI taxonomy): domain Eukaryota; kingdom Metazoa; phylum Arthropoda; class Arachnida; order Araneae; family Uloboridae; genus Uloborus; species Uloborus plumipes. The sequence continues at coordinate 25,048 of JAXGGA010006477.1, forward strand.
TTTCAAAAGCTTAGCATTTCACCTTGATGAAGAATTCAAGGATTGCATATGTGTCTGTTGTTTGGAAAAGGGGGGGGGGTTGCAGATTTAATTTCAGAATTCCCTGAGAATGCCAATTTTGATCTCTACTGTGACAATTTATTTACTTCTCTTGCGTTCCTACGTGATTATTTGTCGCAGAAAGGTTTTGTGCAAGAATCGGACTAAAAAATGCTCATGAACTAAAGTTACGTTGTTCAAAAAAGAAAAGAGAGGAAGTTTTGAATAACTGTCGATGACAGGTAAAATAATATTACGTTGATTCGTTGGAATAATAGCAATGTCATAACTATTGCATTGAATCTTCATGGAGTTCATCCTATTGTAAAGGCTAAGCGATTGTCCAATAGCGAAAAGAAAGTAATTGAAATTGATAAACCAACTATATATGGTTGCTCAGTACAATCGTTGCATAGGGAAAAAGATCCCATGCATATCAAATATCGGGAACTACCGGTTTTTGATTCACTCTAAAAAGTGGTGGTAGCCGCTCTTCATTTTTATTTTAGAAGCTGCTGTACAAAATGCGTGGAGCTCAAGAGTACCGGATTGAGTTAGGTATTATGGGGCTAGTTGTTATATTGCTTTAAATAAGACTCAGGTAAGATGTGCCCATTGAAGTAAAAGAGCTTATCGGAATGCAGCAAATGTAATACGTAGGTTTGCAGAACAAATGCTTTGCTGACTTTCATCCTCAACAACACCAATATTTCCTTGTTCTCTGAATCTACTTCCCAGTTTATGTTAATTGCTGCTTTTATTTCTTCTTATAAATTGTCATTTTCAATATTACATCGTAGGCAGAAAAAAAAAAATTGGTAAAAAAGTATGTACCCTCTGGTGCCTAGCGTCCCTTTTTAGGGACGATTTTTCTTTCTTAAATAAAAAATTTAATTTTTACATGATAATTTTTTAACTATTTTTCCTGTCCATTAAACACTATTTGTAACCGGTATACAAAGTATCGTTGAAAAAAAAAATGTCAGGCATTAATGGGTTAAAATCTCACACGAATTCATAGCTAAATTTAGTAACGTCTGTACTTCATCCTTAAAGAGCAAGGAAACTTTTACCCGCGAAAGTTATGAACTCTTTTAAAAAATATAGTCTAAAGATTGTTTGCTGTAGTTAACATCTGACTAGGGAAAGCTTTCTTGGACTTCTGTTTCACATTTTTTTGGATATTTTCCCAGTCAAAACTACCTTGCTCATCTCATGAAGTTACTGTTGTTCAGTACTTAAACCATTTTTATTGTCAAAATCAATCTGATCATTGACAAATGCTATAGAGGTTCATATTGAACTGCTTTGAAAGTATACCATGTTTAGCTTCGTCTAACAGGCCCAAAAATTACTTTGGGCCACTGGTAGGTCCATTTGGTTTTTGCAAAAAATGCAGCAAATTAAGTTCATTCAAATGTAATTGGCAAATGTTTTATTACAGAGGTCTACCAAGTTTTTCTTCCAGTTTCCGTATTACACCTTTATTTTCCTGTCTTTGTAGTGCATCCATCAAAACCAATGCAAACAATTTCCTACTCAAAGAAACAATTTATTGTTTCTGACTTGTCTAAGAAATGTAAATGTGTGCTCTCATCGGTTGGAAGCAAGGGGAGCGCGAATGACACCCAAAGTGCGACCACTTCCTCGTGGTGAGTTCTGGGTAATTTCAATGAGCAAGCATAGCGTTGAGTAGTTCAAAGAAACAACAAAATGATTAAGAACATGTTTTGAAGGAACTTTTAGTAAATATTGAGAGGAAATATTGAATTACAAAATTTCTGCTAATATTGAAAATATCGGAAATTTCTGAAAATTTGATGAACTTTGGGCCTAATGCGCTGACTGAAATTATAATCTGAAATGATTTTTAAAAATTTCTTGTATATTTCAAACCCTTTTCTTCCATTTAATAACCACCCGTCACTAGTTTTATCATTTGCAATATTTTTTTAAAAAATTTGAAAAATCTAAAAAAAATCTAAAATTTCAAAATTTTAGGCCAAATGCGCAGACTAAAGATGACGTCGCAAAAGTGAAATATTTTACAAAATTGTTGCTTATCCTCATTCACAGTAAATGAAAGGTACCCGTTTACGAAAATCAAAAATTCATTTTTTTCGCTCCACCCTACTGCAGAGTGCTTCTACCTAGAGGAGAAACAAGGAACTACGTGCAAGTCTTCAACTAATAAGTACCAAACCTAGATTTTATCATTTTACTGTAATGGGCTCAAGTAACCCCTTAGGGTCCAAGTAACCCGACTTTACGGTATTGAATTCTAAGTCTAAATTGGTTCTAAATGCAAGAAAATAAAAGGAAGGAGGTTAAGGAAGTCATTTACCCCCTCCTTAGAGGGTTCACTTTTAAGCCGTTACAGATCTAATGAGTGTTACAGATCTGATGTTAATATGAGTTACAGATCTGATGAGTGTTATAGATATGTGTTTATGCTTTCAGTCTTCATTAACATCTCTAAAAATGATATCATTTCCTAGTATTTTAATATGGAATTATAATAGTTATATTAAAATATATATATAGGCTAACAAATCAAATTTCATTACAAAAAAGCATTTTTTGAAAATAAAAATGAGCGATAATGTTTTTAAGTAAAATAAATTATGAGATTGCCAAATTCAATCTAATAAAACATTTCTTTTTTTTTTTTTTAACAACACAACTTCAGCTCTTTCAACACACAACTCTTCTGCTTGCTTTTTAAAATTATTTTCAGGAAATTTAATTTCTTGATAAAAAATTCAAATTTAGCATGCTTTGTGCATAAGCAAGTGTCCAGATTTGTTACTTTTATTTTCATGATCCAGAAGGGCTTGAGTTTGCAAAACATTGCATAGCTAATTTTTTTAGGATTGCTTTGAAGACATTTTTTGTGGAGATGATTCGTTGTGTTTCTTATGTATCTTTTTTGTCGTTTTATTTTGTTTGTGGTTATGCCGTCTTTTGCTCCAGGTGTCAGGCAGCTGTTTAAGTCCTCTTCCAAAAATTCTTGCAGACTTTTGCAACTCTAGATTACTTTTTCGGGCTTTGTAACAAGGTTGGAAGTGGAAAATTTTATCGTGGAACCCTTTTTTAAATTCTCTATATGAGACAATACTTTTCATTTGCTCTAAAAATTCTGCATATCCTAATAATATTAGAGGAAACTAAATGATTAAACATTCGTTTCTCTTTCTCATTTTGACAAGCCTTCTTTGCATTTAAAAGACCTGACATTAGAGTAAAACTAAGCAGTACATTTTTTTTTGATGGCAGATGAAATCCGTTTTCTCCCTATAAGCTTCTTTCTTTTTCTAGGATACGGATCAGTATTTTGAGGAGTTTTCATACAATAAACTTGTTTCCTCAATGCTTCAATCTTCTTGTTTTTCTGCTTAATTGTAGCTTTCATTGATTCATTTTCTATGTAACAGAACTTATGAATCTGAATATAAGAAAAAATTCATGGGTAAATTGAGGAAATATACTCTAAGTTATGAGAAATTGGGGCGCCAAAAAATAAATAAATGAAATAATAATTAATTAACTGAACTTCTGCAGCATCAATTTTGCTTATTTTGCTAACTTCTATTGTCAGGTCATACAAACCACAAATGAAGCAATTGTACTAAAACTCATTGCTTTTCATTTTTTAAGAACAAAAATTTTCAAAATATATGGCTAAAACCTATGATTTTTGCTTTTTAATAATTCTGAAACGTGAAAGTCAGTTCGGTAAAATATTCGCTGTTTTTCAATGTTACCGCTCTGACTGTTACTGATCTGACAAACCGACAAAGATTTTTTTTTTATTTCCGAGTCGATAGCGCTAAACCAAAATCAAACACGTGGTTTTTTTACTTGTAATAAAGGACTATACTTATATATAAACTAACTGTTAAAATAATAAAAACTGCCCATTTTAGCGTGTGTTACCGATCTGATGACTTAAATGTCACACATTTTATAAAATCATTTAAAAAAATCTTACCTGTAATTTTAGATGCAGAAATACAAATTTTTAATTACGATGCGATAAAACATCACACCAGGTACTCAGTATCACGTGGTATCGGTGCGGGAAATGATTTTGGAAGCCTAAATATAGATCGGAAATTATTGTTACCGCTCTGATGGCGGAACTGAGGGACACGCTTATTTTGCATCGGCTAGAAAATCAGAAATCGATTAAAACAAAAATGAAGTAAAATATTAACAAAGGGGAAAAATAGAATCGTTTTTTGTGCAAGTGCGTTTTTGGGGGGGGGGAGAGTTAGAAAGTGTGCATGACCTGTTTGCATGCTAAGCTTTGCTACTGGGGAAACGTTACTGATCTGAAATTTTTGAAATATAAAAAAAAATATTTGCTGAAGAAAAAAATTTTTTTTTTCTGATGTTATTAGATGAAATGAAAGCAAAACCTTTTCTTCTTTCTGGAGAATTTTATTTTTAAAACTAGTAATTGAAATAAGTGAAAATTCACCTGGGACTCAAATTGACACTTTTCTAAATATTAGCTCATAAATGAAACAGAAATGATAATTTCATCTTATAATCAAAGCATAAATGCTTCTAAATGTATTGAATATAACAACTTAATAAATAGTAAAAGTAATGCAACTATTATTACATATCGTTGCAAACTGATTACGCATTATGCAACTTTCCATATGAAGGGCCAGGTGGAAAAAGGATGCAAGTGACCAAAAAGCGATTTCGAGAAAAACGAAGAACAAAGTTTGATTTCTCGTAGCTTCTTATGTAGTTTTTCGAGTTTTCATACACATTTTGGTCGCTTCTCATCTTTTTTCCTCCTTGTTGTTCTACCAGATGATACTAGTCCTTCATAGCCCCTAAATAGCGCTAATATCTCAAAATTGACGAAAAAGTGACTTTCATCTTTTTTCCCCCTAGTCCTTCATATAATTAATGCATTTTTTAATCATCAGGTATTGATTTCTACGCAGTGTATTTCATGATGCTGCAAACCTCCTACTCGCAATTCATTATGCATGTCTTTCCTTGGATGAATTGGCGTTAACAAAAATATTAAATTACTTCCAAATATCTATTTTTGGAATCCAGTAAACATTGTCTTAAGTAAAATACTGGAATAAATTGAAGACCTCGGTGCAACAAAGGAACAGTTGCGCTTTTTGTCGGTTTTATATTTTATCATTGATACATATGAAAGAAGTAGGATTAATTGGAGTATACACTGCAAAAAATAAACTGTTGTTTTTACAGTATAATACTGAAAACAGAGGTCTCAGTTTAAAACAGTAAAAACACAGTAATAATAAGTAAAACTAGCTATTTTAAAGTTTATAGTTTATTATTTTAAAATTAACAATTTTACAGTTTATTACCATTCAATTATCTGTATTATACTGTAAAAATAACATTATAATACTGGCAGCAGAGGTTCCAGTTGAACACTCTAAAATGCACAGAAATAAACTGTAAAACTAGCAATTTTAGTTTATTACTGTAAACTAGCAATTTTACAGTTTACTACAGCAAAATTCCGAAAACTTGCACAAAATAAAGATACATTTGTTTTGGATTGAATGACTTTGAGCTCCCGCAAAGTACAAATCAACAAGAACGCTCTGATGAAGAGTAATTGCTAAGTTAAAGATACCGTAAAATAGGGTGAATCGGAACACTTTTCAGCTTTGATTGTAAAAAAAGCAGTTAAAAGATTTTTTTTCAATTTGATTTTCTGGGTAAAAACTTCGGTCTTGCTTTACTTTTGATATTCCAAGCAAACACAAAACATTTTGAACAGTTATTATTAAAATATATAGGAAATTATGGGTGTTCCGAATCACCCCGCTCATAGGGGTCAATCGGAACACATGTTAAAATTTGTATTTTTTTCCATGAAACCTGTAATAGGTCTCACAAATATGAGTAATATTGATCAGGGAGAACAAGAACAGATAATTACTGTCAAATAAAAGTATAATTTCAATACCAGTAAACGTTTATAATTTGTCAAAATTCAAAATAATTTTGAACTTATGAAAAATGAAAAGTAATTTTAAGAAATGCTTTTGAATTGAAATACAAAGATTTAACACGAATGGAAGTCACTCATGTCGTCCACAAATATGTACTTGTCCTTAAAACTAGCAATTGTGACTTGGCTTAAGTTTTTTCATAGCATCTTCTGGGATGATCTCTGCCTTTTCTTTAGTTTCTTAAAATCTCTTGGTTTCGGGGATTGTCCTGAAAGATTTTTTTCGCTTATTCATCACTGTCTGTGTGCTTGCCTTTTGCTATATAAAGTCTATATGACTTTCCTCCTCGTATTTTAAATAAAAAGAAGTCTCTTGGAGAAAAAATCTTATGAAATCTACAACTTTCTGTCATTCTAAGATCTAGTTGCTCACGAGAAGGGATAAACAGTAATAAATCCTTGTCCTTGTCTTGATTAGAGGAATTTGGGTTAGAATCTTGATTTTTCAAACAGTTTTCTTCAAATAAGTTTGAATTGGAACAGCAGAACAAAGTGTTCCGATTCACCCCGCATTTTTTTTTCCAATGGCATTTTTCAGAATTCTTCATTTTTATGATACAATTTATAAAAAATGTAAATTCTAATGTGGTATTCTGTTGTTCAGATACATGTATAATTGAAACATACCACTCTTAGGTTTAAAATATAAGAAGGTTTGTTCTTGCATATGAAGTTTTGCAGTCTATGAAAATGTGATGTTTTCTAGCATTCCACTTACAGCCCTCCTTAGAAGCCAGTAGCGTTGCCAGATTGACAAAAGTAATTTTTTCCTACTTCCTATCATCTTACCTTTCTAAAACAAAAATTAATGATGAAAAATACCCAATAGTATATTTATGAAGAATTTCTTTGTACGGTCTGGAAGTTTTGTTCCGATTGACCCCGCTGTTCCTATACACCCCATTTTACGGTAGCAAATTTTATTCAAGTAGTATTATTGAAAATCGATTATACAGTCAAATTCTAACATATTAACTATGAATTTATATTTTTGTAGTAGTTCTTAAAGGCAGCAAAAATTTGTTGACTAGAGTGCAGTGCATTAAAAGCTCATTCAACATAAATGCATGAAAAGAAATGTCAGAATGAAAAAAAAAAAGTTTTTGACCTCCTTGTGCTGCAGCCTGGTTAACACTAAATCCACTAAAGCTGCAGAATATATAGCTGCAAGGAGAATTCTTAAAACTAGATTTATTGATTTTTTTTTAAATTCTTGACAGTTTTTAAATAATGGAGAAATCCCCTTCTTGCATCGAGATCATCAATTGCGTTATTTCAATTGTGTTGCAATCCCATAAAAAGCAACTTTTAGTGAAGTCAAAATAATTCTATCCAGTTTTTGCTTTAAAAAAGAATGCTAGGTAATATATCAAGAATAAAAAAAGGCGAAATGAAAAGATATACTTCGTAACAATTCCATCAATTTAATGATTGGTTCACATATCAAAAAGAAATCACATTTCCGTTATTTTAATTCAATCAAAAGCAGAATATCATCCTTTTCCGTACCGAAGTATCTTTTGTTCTTCAGAAATCCATTTTCCACATCAAGATTTTGATAAGTGAAATATCCTTTTCTCTCTTCGTATCGTTTTCAGAATTAGATTTTTCAATTTTCAAAAAGTTAGGTTGAAGAGTTAAGAAAATAAGTTATTTCACCTGAAATTCTAGAAAAGGGTTCTTAAACATATAGAGCATTTCCTACTAGCAGCAGACAATAGTTTTTCGAAAAAGAACTGTTACCAGCGAACTTGGGGAGGGGGGAGGGAATAGTTTAAGCTCGATCTGCTTAAGAGTACAATAGGTTGGATCGGAATTTTTTTTGGGGGGAATTTCAAATCGGCCCGGGTGAGAACGTTGTCTACTAGGACTAAAAAGTTTCCTGTGAAATTTTAAGTTGATCAGATTAAATCTTCATGCTCCGCAAGGAGGTCAAAGTTCGAAATTTGAGCCCGAAAAAAAAAAAGAAAAGAAAAGCATTTTTTCATCTTTACGAAAACATTAGTTTTTAATAGTTTTGCAAATCGCTAGGGGGTCAAAAAGTTACACAATGGGATTAAATACAATGATGTAAAATGACATCACAGTCCGATAAAATCTTTATGTTTCACATGGTGGTCAAAATTTGCATATTTAACCCCAAAATAGCACTTTTTCATCATAAATGAGAAAATTCTTTTGAAATGACCACGGGTAAAAGAGTTGCCCCTTGCGGTAAAAACCCTTTATACAAAACTATAGACCCGTTATTTGAAAGATATAGAAGTGGGGGATCAGCCCCCCACCCCCACCCCCACCTTCCCCCAGTCCTCAGCGACTTCGAAAATTGTTTTTACGTATAGCTGAATTTTTTTTTTTTTTGGAATCCAGAACGTCTTGCTAGTTTGTATTTCGATAGACGATATGATGCTACTTGGGTTCAAATAAAACAAAGGAAAAAAAGTTTCAGCTATGAACAGTTTTAGAAGAATATTATGATCTAGTGCAGGAGCCTCACTCAAAATAAATTTGGCATGTTACTGTTCAATCTGGCGAAGCCGACGTCATTTTATCCAAAATTCTAGCATTATTCAAGGATGGAGACATTTCTCGTGATAGTTTAATTATTGTGAGCCATGATCAAACAAATATATGAGCCCCGAATTTAAAGGAGGAGACGTTCGATTATTAGAAGCATATTTAAATCGTTCACGAAGTCTGTGGAGAAGAACAACGACATTTCTTCAATTAAGCTAAGATTGTCAAAAAATATATTAACCCCTCATACTTCTAATTTCGAAATCGCAGTTCTCTGTTCAGTGTTCCCGAAGAATTTCTGTTCAGATGGAATACTTTCTCTTTTTCTGAAATTCCATTTTTAAAAAATAGGTGATTTAGTAATAAAATATTCTTCGCTGAAAAACATCGAAAAGTGTCCTTGTCTGTACTTGTGTTAATGTGAAATCGAAATTTAACACGCATAACGTTAATGAGTCTTGTACTCTAGATAGCAACCTGTCTTACAGAACCATTTTTGCAAATATTTACTAAACAAAAAAAAAAAGCAGAGCTGAAATGCTAGAATATATTTCATTTGCAATTTTTTGTTTTAGTTTAGAGAATGTATTTATCAGTAAGTTTTCTGCCCGTGATCAGTTTAACGCCCTGCGGTGTATGAAGATTTTACTTGTCTCCAATGTAATTTTGCATTCTTTAACCCTTCACTGCACGGTGTGCCAGATCTGGCACAAACCAAATAAACCCTCATACATTCCTATGATTTTTAAATGCAGTTAAACTGAGCTTTGTGCCCCTTCTGGAACATTGCTATAACAGTTTAGTGTGATTTTTATGCACTAGTTGGTTGTACTAGTCTGGGTATTACAGTTCTTGCTTTTGAAAGAAAGAGTCTTCATTTCCGTTAGAAGTGTGCTTAGTCATTATTTCCTTTGTTCTAAAAATGTTTAAATACACTTAGTGGAAAGTTTGTTTATACCACTTATGGCACAAAACACATTGTAGATTATTACACTTATCGGTATACAAAGCATATGCTATGTGCTTTGTGCCATATATAGAACAAACAATTAAAACATCATTTTTGGTGCACATTTTTAAGATTAATTTTTTTCTTCATTTTTTCTGAACTCAGGGTTATTTAAAAGGTAACAAATGATTTTTTTCATGAAAATATAAAAAATCGTGCAGTGAAGGGTTAAGTATCTTGATCCATGAATAATATCTCAAATGTGCTTAGGAACTTCCGAGCACCCCGACGGTTTTTTTAGTCAAACCACATGGAAGTGTGTACTTTAAATATAAAGGCTAGTAATGTAATTAATTTTTCAAATAGATAGATCTGTTCCAGCATAACACCTTCCAAGAAGGCATGATTGGTCCTAATTTTAATGTTACACTGTCACTTAGAAACGCGCCGGTAGAAATAGCTTTCGTAAAAACTCCTGATCAGTACTCATATTGAAGTTTTTGTTACATCAAAAAAAAAAAAACCTGCACCACAAATTGGCGAGTGAGCAATTATTGGAAGACTTTTAGTCTATACCTTTTTTTTCGTAGATCTTGATTATGAATTAGAACTTTTGGTTACCCTGTCATGTTTTTTGAAAAAGATGCTCTAGAGTAGATGTAGTTTATTTAGGTGCAATAGACAAACGCATCTCTGCAGTGCACGATTTAAAGATAGTTCTAATAACCGAATCTTACTCGATTTGAATCCGGTGTTTATATTTGTTCCATCACAGCCTACAACAATAGAACTATCACAAGAAGTGGCTTGTATTTTGGATAAAATAGCGTTGGCTTCACTAGATTGAATGGTAACTTGTCAAATTTATTTTGAGTGAGGCTCCTGCAGTAGATCATAATATTCCTCTAAAATTTTTCATAGATGAAACTTTTCTTTCTTTATTTTATTTGAACTCAAGTAGCATCTTACCGCCTATCGAAATATAAACTAGCAAGACGTTCTAAATTCAAATAAAAAAAAAAACTCAATTATACGTAAAAACATTCACTTTCGAAGTCGCCGAGGACTGAGGGAAAGTGGTAGGGAGGGAGGGCTGGTCCCCCACTTCTATATCTTTCAAATAACGGGTCTCTAGTTTTGTATAAAATTTTTTGACCGCAAGGAGCAACTCTTCTACCCGTGGTCGTTTCAAAAGAATTTTTTCATTTATGATGAAAAAGCGCTATTTTGGGGTTAAATATGCAAATTTTGACCACCATGTGAAGCATGAAAATTTTATCGGACTATGATGTAATTCTACATCATAGTATTTCATCCCATTGGGTAACTTTTTGGCCCCCTAGCGATTTGAAAAACTATTAAAAACTGATATTTTTGTAAAGATGAAAAAATGCATTTTTGGGCTCAATTTTCGAACTTAGACCTCCTTGCGGAGCATGAAGATTTAATCTGATCAACTTCAAATTTGACAGGTAATTGTTTAGTTCTAGTGGACAACTTTTCCCACACGGGCCGATTTGAAATTCCAAAAAAAAGTTTTTCAATCCACCCTAGTGTGCTGTGCAATGCCAATATACTTCCGGTCTTGAATCCTTTATTCGTGCTATTAATATACTCGCATTAGAATACGTTTTAAGAGGAATTAATGATTAGTTTACTGTACAACGGTTTAGTGTAGGGATTTTCAACCTAAGGTCCTGGTAGACTAACGTTGGTTTGCGAAAAACTTAGATCTGTGACTAGGATTTCTTATCTCAGCATTTAAAAAGTTTTCAGATAAAAAACAAAGAAAGATGATATAGTTTATAAGATATATTTTTTTCATTGATACAATAACTTTAGGATCTAAAAATCATAGTTTTATCGTTGAAGATTCGTTGGCAGTCTTGGAAGTGTACTCATAGTTGTCTCTTATTACGTCACGTATTTTTCTTTTGGCTGGACGTTATTTTACAATTATCTTTTTTAATATTATGTGGATATTTTTGGAATTGATTCACTTACGGTTAATAAGTACAATAAGTAGTTGCCTGTACATTTAAAAATTGTGGAAAATAAATGAGAGCAAAAATGTTTAGGCTAATTTATTTAAAATATTATTGGATGCCTGGTAGTTCCCCTGACAGCACAGTGACCCTAATGTGACGCTTTTGAGACCCCTCACACCCGTCACAAGCGCGGTCGCAACCAAGTCGCCGCAACTTACGAATGTCCGACCGCGGTGACGTCACAATGCGACTTTACAGTGACAGCGCTTTGCGACCCAATTGCAACCGCGGTCACCTAGTGCCGCTTTTGCGACGTCACATCGCAGTCACCGCAACCGATGTCACAGTTTATCTGTTACAGTGACATTGCAGTGACGTCACAGTAAACCAGTCACAAAAGCGTCACAATGTGACTTCTATGTGAAGTCACAATACAGTCACGGTGTGACTGTGACGCTTGTGACTCGCAGTGACGTCACTGTGACTCTTTTGTGACACGTTGTGCTATTAGGGTCCATACCCCTGTTTCATTCCTCTTCTTCTTCTTGTTTTTGAAAATAAATAAATAAATAATGTAAATAAATAAATAAATAAAAACACCAGTAGGTGACTTTCCTCAAAAATAAATTTTACCGTCCGCGGATCGGAAAAGGTTGGGAAATGCTGGTTTATAACTTTAACAATCTTTATGCAAGTTTAGAAGAATTGGTGGGGCCTCGGTGGCTCAAAGGTAGAAGTTTCGCCTTGAAAGCAAGAGGTAGCCGGTTCGATTTCCGCGGTGCCCTAGGTGTTATTTCCTCTCGTTGTGTTGTAAATCTTTCTTGTGCTGTCTTAAATGTTAATAAAGAAGTTCAACCTCTCGAGGCAATGGCCCCTCACATCTTCCTAGTGACTTACTATGACACAACAACAACAAGATTTTGTTGTGGGAGAATTTTTAAAACTAAGAGTGGATGACTTCAACATAAACATTAGCATATACTGCGTAATATTAAGTGAATTGATCATAATATTTTTAACCCTCGTGGGTTCCTTGGGGTCTTATGTGACTCCAATGCAATTTCTGTTTAATATATCTCGTTAATCAACCATTTGTTTTTAATAGCATTTTGTGGCTTTATTTCTTCTAGTTTTCTATTCAAAATACACTGAAGTGACAAAAGTCATGGGATAGCAATATGCAAATTTTCAGATGGCAGTAGCATCGCATAGAACAGGTATAAATGCGCAGTGCTTTTACAGAGCTTTCATTTCTGTTCAAGTTATTCATGTGAAGAGGTTTTAACGTGATGATGACCGCACGACGTGAATTAACAGACTTTGAACGCGGAATGTTAGTTGGAGCTAGACGCATGGGTCATGCCATTTCGGAAATCGTTAGAGAATTCAACATTCCCAGATCCACTGTGTCAAGAGTGTGCCGAGAGTATGAAATTTCAGGCATAACATCCCACCATGGACAGCGCAGTGGTCGACCGCCTGAACTTAAAGATCGAGACCGGCGACGTCTGCAAAGAGTCGTAAATTCTAACAGACAAGCAACACTGCGTCAAATCACCGTAGAAATCAATGTGGGACGTACAATGGACGTGTCTGCTAGAACTGTGCGGAGAAATTTGGATTTCTTGGGCTATTCCAGCAGAAGACCGACTCGAGTGCCTTTACTGACAGAACGACATCGCTTGCAGCGACTCTCGTGGGCACGTGAGCATATCGGTTGGTCCCTAGATGAATGGAAAACCGTGGCCTGATCCGATGAGTCACGATTTCAGCTGGTAAGAGCCGATGGTAGGGTTCGAGTGTGGCGCAGACCCCACGAAGCCATGGACCCAAACTGTCAGCAAGGCACTGTTCAAGCTGGTGGTGGCTCCGTAATGGTGTGGGCTGTTTTTTCATGGCATGGACTTGGTCCTCTAGTGTGACTGGACCGAACATTGACTGGAAATGCTTATGTGCAGCTACTTGGAGATCACTTGCAGCCATTCATGGACTTCATGTACCCAAACAACGATGGGATTTTTATGGATGACAATGCGCCATGTCACCGGGCCACAACTGTTCGCAATTGGTTTGAAGAAAATTCTGGACAATTCCAACGAATGATTTGGCCACCTAGATCGCCCGACATGAATCCCATTGAGCATTTATGGGACACCATCGAGAGGTCTGTTCGTGCCCAAAATCCTGCCCCATCAACGCTTTCACAATTATGGACGTCTATCGAGACAGCATGGCTCAATATTCCTGCAGAAGACTTCCAACGACTTGTTGAGTCCATGCCACGTCGAGTTGTTGCACTTCGCCGGGCAAAAGGAGGGCCGACACGATATTAAGAGGTATCCCATGACTTTTGTCACTTCAGTGTAATGCTATTATTGTGTTTTATTTTTCCCGAATTGCATTTTTTGCACACAAGACCCTTGGGGTCACTTACCCAGAATGCCAAAAAAAGAGGATGTTGCAACTTTTGTCCAAGAGAACTGGACAGAAAATGCATCGAAAAATGTCACAAGTGTTTGAAATTCATATGCAAAAAATCATGTTTTTTCAGGTCTGTAACAGTTGTAAATAAATCTACAGTTATTGTAAGTTTTGTTCTAAAATTTTAATATTTAATGCATAAACTAAATTTTACTTTGATTGTGTCTTTTTATTATTTTTTTTAGCATTAAAAAGTGTGTGAACTTTAATAATGCATGCAACATTCAATAATCATAATAAATTAATTAAAGGAAGCATTGGGGTCGTTTATGACCCCAAGGGTCTTGAGTGTAACTGAAATGGGAGGGACCCACGAGGGTTAAGGAAACAGGTCAAATAGCTTTTTTTCCTAAAGTGAATATTAACAGTCGTCATGTCAATACGATATTATTCTTAAGCACTATTTCCATTAAAGTAGTAGGAACAATAGTTGCTCTCAACGTTTTGAACGCTGGTGTGCTGATTTTAATTCAACTATCGGTTTGTTTGACACTCTTAGGTTCTATAAAAACATTTCTGCATCTAGCTCGGTTACAGCCTATTCCAGACTGATGAGTTTCAATACGAACGAAATTGCAGGCTCTGGATGGTGTTACCGAGCTGTCGGTGTATCACGGGAAGTTATGACTCAGTCCAAGTAGTGGTGGTAACTTATTGCTTAATTAACTTTAATGCTTGTGAAAGTAAGTTCATTTAGATTAGGACAATTATTTTTAAATGAATATTACGTTTCTTTAAATGAGCAATTGTAAATAATATATCTTTTCACTTAGTGAAAAAACATACCTGAAGAAGAAAAGAGATTTCAAAAATTGCTTAATGCAAACAGTATGATATTCAAAAGGAAAAAAATACCCTTTTGTGGGGAAAATTCATTTAACTTGATGGCATGATTCAACTAATTTTTTTTTTGTTTCCGCCGTGTTTAAGCAGTGGAAAAAAAAAAGACCAGCTGAATCATGCCATGCTTCTAAGCCGGCTTACACCTCAATCTTCGTAACTCTTCATTCAGTACCATCAGATCAGAGATCATTTCTTTCCCGAATAAAGGTTTTTATCAGTAATGCCGACTTTCAATAATATTCATCTTAAGGTTAAAGCTAAAAAATATATAGAAAAAAAGGTATACCGCTAACTATAGCTAAATAGCTTTCAGTATCCAGATAGATTCAATTGGATTTATTCTTCGGAAATAAGTAAGGATAAAAAAACCTACATCCTCTATGATACTAATAAAACATATCTAAGACAGTAATTTCTAAGCCTTATAACAAAACCAGCTGTTTCAAAAGTTTTTCCGAGAAAAGATTGTTATTCTTTGCGGAACATTTTGCAAAACATCTAATACTACTAAGCATTCTTTTCAATTTCTTTCTTTTTTAGACCTATGTATGTGACACATATCAAATTTCGGAACAAAAGTTCTGTCTGTGTGGGGGTCAATGTAAATCTTATTTCTGAGTAATAAAAAATAAGTATTTTCCTAAATGCTATCGTTTTGATTTTGAGTTTGAGACATTTCAGCGAACTTCATTTACCACGATTCTGATTTACTGAAATATTTAATCAACTATGGAACGGACATGTTGTTGTCTTTTTCCTGCTACTGACTGTCCGTGAAAGCCGTGCCTACCACTCGCGAACCATTCCACTTAAAAAAGGGGTGATGAGTTGTAAGTGGGAACTTTCCGAAGTTTTCAATATAAAACTTGTATTTGCTATCCTTTTGACATATTCAACTAAACTATGTATTTAAAATTAGCATCGTTCTACGTTGCTTGATACGGCTCAAAATGCTCCTTATTATTCCTCCCTTATTGTTATCTTACGTATCACCCTTATTTTGGTAAGATCAGAGAAGACCTAACGCACGAGAAAAAAAGGCGAAGGTTCTACCTAAGAAAATCAGACAGTAGGCTGGCAATTTGGGGTGTGCTGCTTCACTTTTCCAACTGTACCGTGATTTGGTGTGAAGTCCGACTTCCAAAGTACACACATGCCATAGGGACTCGTTTATAGGGTAGACAACCTTTCATAGCACAATAACATGTTCACATAAAGAAAGAACAGGACAGAGAAAGTACATCAATGCCAGTGGTGGGATTTGACCTCCGGACATCCTCATCCGCAGTCAGGCATCTCTGACAACGAGACGAAGTGGCTGACTGCATCAGTGTTTCATGTGTATTTCGGAAAATATGGCAATGTGTTACCTCCGACTTTTTAAGTCGGCCCGTACTTAGAAATAATCTTTAAATTAATTTAAAAAACCAAAAAAAAAAAAGCTCCCACATCAACTTATAATACATCAACATGTGATGTAGTTTAGCCTTTAGTAATAATAATGGTATTAAATATATTTCTTTCATATTTGCAAAGAACTTGAATTTTACCTTTTATTCAGAGTTACATACATACATACGAACAAACACAAACTCACATGTGAAGCTAATAAAAGCGTATTAAAAATAAAATAATTTTGGAAAAAAATAGAACCGACTTCAGTTGGAAATTGCTCTGGAAAGTGAAAAATAATTTTTCCTTTGAACACCATCGAAACTACTTTTAAACATAAGTTTTGAAGTCGGCGCATAAACATTGTATAGAATCATACGCAACTATAATTCAACTATATACATTTTAATGGATCCAGGTTCTTTAAAAGCATTCGCATACATTTCATTCATTACCACACATTCGTGCAATGGTACAAATATTCTGCTTTTAATTTTCGATGGTTTCTCTGAAAAATGTAGGCAAAATATGGTTAAATATCATTTGACCTATTGTTTTCGCGCCGACTTCAAAACTTATGTTTAAAAGTAGTTTCGATGGTGTTCAAAGAAAAAAATTATTTTTCACTTTTCAGAGCAATTTCCAACTGAAGTCGGTTCTACTTTTTTCCAAAATTATTTTATTTCATTCTTTTTAGTGTAAGTGTACTTATAAAATAAGGGAATGTTTCCATTACGGAACTTCACCTAATTTTCTTAAGTAAATGCTCCATAAAATAAACTGAAAAAAAAAAGGAAGAAACTATCAGCGCGTCTAAAATTATAAACGATTGACACTAAAAAAAAATCTTTATTAGTCTCTGGTGTTTATTTGTGTACTAGCTTAATCAAAGCCATTTAAATATCAACGGTTTGTCAACTAATTTATATTTCAAAGCAATTCTAGTTTCTCGTTGTTCATGAGATTTTAACACATACTACGTACGTTACCGCTAATGAGTTTCATGTTAGATTTAGTTAAGCCTTGGTTCAAATTTTTCATCACGATTACTATTAATATTGCTGTGGCGAGGCAAAAAATTTTTGCAACAATGGATTGAAAATTTAATCATTTAATGGGGAAGTGACATGAAATTTACTGTTTTCCAATATAACTTTTTTTCTAGTGAACAAATATCGTCATATGAGTACATGGTACCTAAGTTACATCATCTCCTATCGATTAAAAAAAAAATCGTCCAAATCGGTTTAGTAGATCAGATGTTATGTGCGAACAAACAAAAATATATATATACGCTTTGAATTGATAACCTCCTCCTTTGTTGAAGTCGGTTAAGAAAACAAAACCATTGTTTTGCTTTTCGAATATTTTCCAACCTATTTCTATTTTAGGGGAGAATCTCAGTCGTGCACTAACCTTCTTATCCTCTAGACATGACTCCTTGAGATCACCACTCATATTGGAATTTAATCCTATTAATCAAACTTCAGAGAAAAAAAACTTTTGTGTAGAATACGTCTTTAAGAAATAGTACCAAAGGTCTTGCATAGGGGGAAAGTTCTTTAAATGTTGTTCAAGGTGAAAGTAAACTTAAAATATAATTTCCGGACCGAATTTAGCTTGATATCACAAAACTAGTAGTTTCTTGAAAAGTTGTCAGCTAAGCCTTTTGAAGAGTAGAATTTCTAGAATAGCTCTCATTTTCGAATTTGATTTTATTAGATTTCTTCAAATAATTTCATGCTTAATTCAGATTTTTGCATTTAATTTCATTATTCTCTTCTTCGAAGAGCTGAAGTTCATTATTATCTGTCATTCTTACGAAGAAGTTTTATTGTTCTGAAGAATTTTTTTTTATTTAAATCTATTAATCATTATTATTTCCATTGAGCAGAGCTTTTAAGGTACCTCCAACTTTTAAATTACATTTTCTGTTGAATCCTTTGAGAAATCGAGTTTCTAGAAAAATTCTCAGCTTAAAATTTCAATTAGTTACTGACTAATTACAGGAGATGAGCGTTATTGCTTCCTTTCAAAGAATTAAAATTCTCAGAATCCCCAGATTGTAGGAACGGAACGTCATTCCTTCCTTTTTGAGGATTACATTTCGTCGGTGTTTCCATTGAAAAACAAATACTCGCATTGTTTCCAATAAAAATTAATCCTTCTTTCGCCACTTCTTTTACAATGTTGAACATTTCCTTTAACTTTTTATTTCTGTTAGGGTCAGTTGGCGTAAAATGAAGCATGGGGTAGTTGGAAACAAACTCTATTACCACTTATACACGAAAGTTGAATGAAAAGTAATGCCTCCATCTTCATTACTTGGGTTTGGATAGGAATATTTTAATAAATCAAACGCTTAAAAAATCCTTGGAATGTGATCTTTAATTACCAATATTCATTTTCCCACATAATCGCCAGACAATTGGATACATTTTCGCCAACGGTGAACCAGTTTTCTGAAGTCGTCACGGACCGCTTCAGAGCCGCAACCACAGCCTCACTGTTCTCTCAACATCTGCATCAGAAGCATAATGATGTCACCGTAGATCTTCTTTCATTATTGGGAACAGATGGAAGTCAGAAGGTGCTAAAACTCTTTGCTCCTTAAACTCGGTGGTTGCTGTCACAGAACGTCCAACTCTTTGTCACCCAAATCAGATGTCCCCATCTCAACATATTTAAACTTACTCGACCAACGACACGCAGTACTCAAATCAACGCAATCACCATAAACAGCTTGCATTCTCTGATGAATCTCCTTTGGGGTGACACCTTTTGCTGTCAAGAATTCGATGGCTGCACGTTGCTTAAATCTCATTGACAGACCATCTGCACATGGTTCCATACTTTACACTCTAAAATCCCAAACATTCAGTGCAAAGGCTTCTTACCAGCTGGAACTGTAGAGGAGAGTTTAGGGAACAAGCCAATACCAGTGCTGCCCTTTGTTGGGGAGTTATGAAAGTGGAGGCATTACTTTTCATTCAACCCTCGTAGTAATATTTGAAACAAAATTGTTGGTAAATAAAAACTAAGTAGCATATACAGGAAATTCCGAGAGTGCAGCTCGTTTCCTTACCATTGTGTATGCATCATCACTGTTTGAAACTGACTCTGAAAAAGTTGATTTTTAAAGTTTATTAATCTTACTCTGTCCAGTAGATCACAAAACACGAAATAACTGGTTTTAGACTAGTTTACATATCAGATGAAAGTTTATTACAGACATTCATTGATGAATTTCACCTTCCCAGCTGTTTTTGATGTAAATTTTGTTGCTTCCATCTACCCCATAAATACTGTAATCTGGGATAAATGGATACAACTAAGTTTTTTACTCCTCCTATTTTTTTTTCTAACTTCTTCATTGTAATATAAATTACCCTTTTGAGTACATTTTAAGTAAATTCAGAACAATGGGTAACACTGTTCGACAAAAAAAAACCTTGAAAATGCTTCTGGTATTTTGAAGGCTGATTCTTATGTAAAATGACCCCCTGAATCCGAATATGACCCCCGTTTTCCCCCATCACGTCCCAATTTTTTTTAAAACGCCCCCCCTTTTTTTTCAGTTTTCCTTAGTTTCAGGGCTATTATATTTTTTTTGGAGGGGAAAGGAGCCTTATATTCACCAATAAATTTTTTTGAAGGTCAAGAGAGACTCAAAGTTTAAAATCATGAGCACCGAGAAAAAATCGGGGAACTTGGGGGGGGGGCGTGGCCCCCCAAAATATTTGAAAAATCACCAAAAACGATCTTTTTATTCTAGTTTCTTTAAAAAGACCTTTAAAACATTTTTTTCGGTGCAGAACCAGAGTATAGGATCCGCTCCTATGGCTCCTGGGTCAGAAAAAATTTTCACGCTGTAAAATTTAAAAAAAAAAATAAAATAATGCTTTAAAAATCGCACTTTGCACTCGAGTTTTAAAGCAGGTCTTCAGCCAAAAAAAAAAAAAAACAAAATTGTGGCTGATTCTTATGTCAAATGACCCCATATTTCCAAATATGACCTCAGTTTCCCCCCTCCACCCCCTCTTTCCAGAGAGTCCCCCCCCCCAATTCAGAGTCATTTTACTAATTCGGAGGGGAAAAGTACATTACGTAACCCGTTAACATAATTCTAAAAGGCAACAGAGGTTCAAAGTTCAAAATCATGTACATGTGTACCAAAAATATAAACTATGGCGGTGTACCCCCCCCCCCCCCAAAAAAAAAAAAAAAATCTTCTTTTCTGTTTTTCTAAGAGACGTTTTAAACCTTTTTTTTTTGTGTGTGTGAAAAATCAGAGTATTGAATTTTCTTTTCTTTTTTTTGGGGGGGGGGGGGAGGGGGGAGGTATATCGCCTTAGTTTATATTTTTGGTACACATGTACATGATTTTGAACTTTGAACCTCTGTTGCCTTTTAGAATTATGTTAACGGGTTACGTAATGTACTTTTCCCCTCCGAATTAGTAAAATGACTCTGAATTGGGGGGGGGGGGGCTCTCTGGAAAGAAGGGGTGGAGGGGGGAAACTGAGGTCATATTTGGAAATAGGGGGTCATTTGACATAAGAATCAGCCACAATTTTGTTTTTTTTTTGGCTGAAGACCTGCTTTAAAACTCGAGTGAAAAGTGCGATTTTTAAAGCATTATTTTATTTATTTTTAAAAATTTTACAGCGTGAAAATTTTTTCTGACCCAGGAGCCATAGGAGCGGATCCTATACTCTGGTTCTGCACCGAAAAAAATGTTTTAAAGGTCTTTTTAAAGAAACTAGAATAAAAAGATCGTTTTTGGTGATTTTTCAAATATTTTGGGGGGCCACGCCCCCCAAGTTCCCCGATTTTTTCTCGGTGCTCATGATTTTAAACTTTGAGTCTCTCTTGACATCCAAAAAAATTTATTGGTGAATATAAGGCTCCTTTCCCCTCCAAAAAAAAAAATAATAGCCCTGAAACTAAGGAAAAATGAAAAAAAAAGGGGGGCGTTTTAAAAAAAATTGGGACGTGATGGGGGAAAACGGGGGTCATATTCGTATTCAGGGGGTCATTTTACATAAGAATCAGCCTTCAAAATACCAGAAGCATTTTCAAGGTTTTTTTTTGTCGAACAGTGTAATTTTTTAATGATTTTTCTTTTTTGAGTTAGTTTCGAAAACAGTTTGAGAATTCAGCTCTTTGTAAGCAATCCATGAGCCACATATAGAGTATTGTTGGTGTAAGAGCTTCTAGAATGCTTAAACTTTTGTGCATAGTGCCTATCGCTTTACCTATATTGAATTAAATTCAATATCAATTTTAAATACATCTATTTAAAAAGTTCAATATAACAATGCTTTTTCCAAAACTGCCGAATAAGAAATTTTTAGGAGGTCACAGTGACCTCTCTTCAGGGCTCCCCTGATTCTATGGAAAGTAAAAGTAGCAAGCAGTAGTTTGGTGCACAATATTTGAATGATTCTTGAAAAAACTCGAAACAGTCTGGGTTTTTCCATCAAAACCCCGAAGAAAACGGGTTTTTAATCAAAATCCCAGGCGGTCTGGGCTTTAGAAAAAAAACCTGTTTTTTCAAACCCTGCTTGAAACAGTTCTGACCAATTACGACTCAAGACGTCGCGTGGTGAAGCCAGATATAGATCTTGTCTGGTGGCGCTCATCGCCTGCTTAATTTACCACCACAAGAACTGCTGTCCAGATAAAGATTCTAGCCAAACATCCACAAGTGATGGAAGGCGGGGATTTAGCGTTACCCAGGCCACACCACGTGGAGGCGCACGCAATTAAAACAATTTTGCTTCTTGGTCGTTACCATTTAAACAATAGAATTTCATAATTTCTACAAATGTCAGAGAGATTTTTGCTTTGAAAACGAATTATACTTTTTTACTTATTTGTTAATTTCTTATCAAGCATTCTTTCAATATCAAATAAAACACCAAATGTACGATTTTGACTTAATTACGTATTTTACAAAATATAATCTAGTATATAAGTGACTGGATGTGTTTTAAAGAGCATACTTTTCCTAATTTAAATATTTTTACTGTCTTTAAAAATTGCTTCACTAAAGGTTTATAATGATTTTCGATAATAATTATATTTGACTAGCAAAAATACCCGGCGTTGCCTGGGTCAGTAATATTGAGAAACAATTTATATACTCACCTTCGTTTTTTTCCCCTGAACTGAAAGAACTCAAAACACACCGCTTTGACGATTTTTAAAATGTCGCCAAATTTTTCGTAACTGTTTTGATATACCTAGGATAATTTTGCTCCCCTCCTTACTTTATGAAAATACTTTAAGTATTATTATGTCACTAATTTTTGTCACAGAGAAATGGAAATCAAATGTTGAGATACTATTGCTGACCATAAAATGACGTTAAAATTTTTTATCCTAAATGATTTCGAAATTAATAGGGAACATTTAGCAATTATTTATTCAAAAATACAAATTAATGGTAATTTTAGTCTTGTTTAAGGGTTTTATTAATTTAGTATGTGGATTACTTTACTTTTTGACATAATTTTAAAAAGGTTTTTAATGGATACATACGGAATCGGAAAACAAAAGAAAAAAAAATACGTAATAATACTTTACTTTTTACACGACATAACCAAAATAAAACAATTATTATCTGATATTTATCGACTGCGGCAAAATCTCAATCATCAATATAATACTCCAACTTTTCAAATGTGGGAGTATTATATCGATGATTGAGATTTTGCCGCCAGTCGATAAATATCAGATAATAATTGTTTTATTTTGGTTATGTCGTGTAAAAAGTAAAGTATTATTACGTAGTCTTTGGCACAAAAACTGGCGTCAGTTGAAAAAATCGAGAAGAATCTCAGTTATTGAAATCTTGCAGCAAATTTGGCAAAATTCCAGTTCAATCGGATACTAAGAAACTGCCCTATTGTAAGTACCCAGAGAAAGTGACCAATCAACGCAAAAATATTTAAGAAATACCGTTAAGTTGTATTTAAAGCTCCATCAAATTGGAAAATAATGAACCTAATCCAATTGCCAATATCTTCAAGCGATTACGTTACCGATACTCTAAATCACATATTTACAAAACTCGAGAAAATAATTGATGCAGTGAACAATCTACTAATAAAGGAGTACAATTTATTCTACAAAATAATATTTGCGCGTTTCAAAGCACAATAAAACACACATTGTCTTAATGATAAATATTCTACTTACAACTAAGACTACAAAATGTTTTAAAATACAAATTATAGTAAAAGCTCGTTTGCCTGCTGACGCGCAGTCGTTTCCAATGTCTACTCGTATGTAAAAGCTTTTATATTAACCACGAAGCTGGAAAAAAATTACTTTTTGATTTGACTTGAGAAAAGCCTTGAACATTTAATGCGAAAAGCGGAAATGATACACGCAATTCTACCTATCGACAGGGAGTTGAGATGATGCACTAAATACTGAATTAGTTTGCTAGAAGCCTTCGCGGATTTATGCGAAAAATGTACCTTAAATTGGAATGAAAAAGCGCTATCAATCGAACTTTTTCGAATATCGTTATAAATTATAGCCTATATGTTATTCTGATGCATAAGCTACATTATGGTAAAAGTTTCATTGAAATCCGTTCAGTAGTTTTTGCGTGAAAGAGGAACAAACATACATCCATCCATCCATCCAAACATCCAAACTTTCGCATTTATAATAGTATTAAGATTTTAAATTTTGTTCCTGAAATTGACAAATAATATGAAATATACCTGTTTTCACAGCAAGTAGAATTTACTAGCGATTCATAAAGATAGAGGAGGAAAACGAATTATTCTTAAAACTTTTCTATACAAAGCAAAAGAAAGCATATCTAAAGTAAGCCTAGACCATTTATCTATTGACAAAACAATATTTCAATGTCTTTGAAACTTCGTTTTCCCAGAAAAATAAGCTTCGTTGCAAATGGCAATATTTCCAGAAAATTAAAGCAGAAAGCCTTTGAAAAAGGATCTATTGATAAACAATAGATCCTTTTTCAAATTCTATATTCTTTTCTCTGTTGTGATCCTCCCTTCCCTTCTCCGAGTTGATCTGATTTTTAATAACAAATTCTCTACGAAAACAAAAGTTTCATTTTGCTTCAGGCAACCCAGATATAAGAAATAAGTTCTCATATTTCAAATGTCTTTGAGAAATATTTTAAACCAAAACCATGAATTTATAGGAGTAATTTGAAGATTTTTTAATTACTTTTTTGGCTTAAGAAACTAATTTTCGGATTAATAAAGACTTTATATAGAGTCGTTCAAAATATATTTTGTTTTAACTTACGTTTGACCAAATAATTTATGTTTCAGCATTACATTTTAAGGTGTTGAATTTGAAATTCAGTTTAACTATTTTAGAGCATAATTTAAATACTTTTTAGAATATTTACACGAAGATAAATAGCTGCCCAGTACGTTTAAATAAATTCGAAGCTTTATTATGGAAAAGCACCTTCTAACACTTCAGAACTGGCTCCAGCCACGCAAGGTTGAAATTTCCTAGGGGGTCAAGGATAGATATATTTTCAATATAAATCATGACATAACAATCAAAACCACACTCACTTATATGTATTTGTACGAGTATTTTAGAGTTCCTTATTGAGGCGACTGGAAATCCGCCTCTTCTCAAATTAAAATAAAAGTTGCATTTTTTTTTTTTTTTTTTTTTTTTTTTGCGGTGAAAAAAGTCCTCTACTTAAGATGAACAAATTCAATGAAAGAGGATACTAAATTCCACAAAAAGAAAAAAAGAAAAAAAAAATCAATGGATTGCCAGAAATCTGTTTAGATTGGTATATTTTTGCGAAAATAACACACACACACACATACACAGTTAACGTAAACATTCTCTAAATTTTCACGAGAGCATAGATTACTTTTTTAGTTTGTAACAAAGTGTATGAAAATAATTAGAATTCTTAAAAAAAATATTTGTTTCTAATTGGCAACACAAAATCATGTTGTCCGATTCCAAATTCTTTTCTTTAAAAATAGTTGTTATTCCTCATAAAAAGTTACTTTTATTTTCATTCATTACATGGAGACCCATTAAAAGGTTTTTCTTCTAACTCATAGTAAAACTAAATTCACATAGTAAAAGTCATTTAATGAAAATTTTAGCATATAATTTATTTTTTTGAGCATGGATGAAACCATAAGAAGTTTTTGCAGGAAATTCTTTTGTGCAGCAAGGATTCTTTAATTAAAAGACAGAAATATTAATTAAGAAAAACTAATTTTGAAATCATTTGTTTAAACAGCTGCTGTGACCTTTTATTCAATGCGGTGTTGAGTTTTATTGGATGCCTCAAGAATGTATGAGCTATTTTTAGTGCGATGGAGCGCAACAGAATTCCCAAGTTTAAGTTCTTAGCTATTCGAAATTAAGAAAATTCCTTCCAGTTTGACTAACATTATTTTCCCCCTTTTCGGAGGATGTAATTAGTCGATGGGAAATGTAATACATCATAAAAGAAATCTACACCTGGTATGAATAAATGCATTAAATTAACCGAATAAATTGTTAAATGAAATTAAATTCTAAAATGCAATCCATTTATGTTCACTTTTTAAAATAGTTTTTCATGCATTTAATTTTTAATGTTTACTTTGTTACATTCATTAAGTTAACATTTCTTCCTTCTAAAATGAGTACAGTCATTACTATGAGTGAGCTCAAATAAATTTCATTCATTATACCAGCAATGTACCAGCGACACATCTTAGTGTCAGGGCATCATTTTGTTATTTTGGACTCGGTAGCTGCTGTAGAAGTGTAAATATATCTACGAAATGTTTTCAGGGTGTAGCACTAGCTTTTAGAAAGTGATGTGCCTGTTGTTTTTAATCTTAAATTTCTTTTTATGGGGGCAAAAAATTCATTATTTTATAGGGGGGAACTACTTTAATATACCCCCCCCCCCAAGTCGGAAATTTGGCGAATTGTTTTTCTCGCCAAGCAAAATATCTGTTTTGTTGTTGCCACAAAAAAAATGTTGCCTCAAAACTTTAAAAAGAAACTAAAAAAATTGTTCAAAATGCAAGAAAATACTAAATTTGGCAACAACAAAAACCTAAAAGCTGAAAAAACCTAAATTGGCAACACCAAAATAAGAAACAGAAACCCTAAAAAGTCTGTAGGGAGTGCCAGATTTGGCGCGTTTTTTTTTTTTTTTTGGGGGGGGGGGGTATATCAAAGTTATACCTATAGGGGCAAAAAATTCGTAAAAATTACATTGTTTTTCTATTGACATAAAATTCTCATATGCTCAGCCTTTTAGTATCTTCCTTCTAAGCTGCCAAAAGATTTGCTAACGCATTTCGACAACGACGGAGAGTTTTGTTTTGCTTGGAGCGAATTGTATGTTAATTGAGCGAGCTGACGAGAGACATATTAGAGCTGCATTTTCCTAACAAGTCAGGGAAAAAGTTGATGTTACGAATATTAACACCTAATGCAAGGTTTTTGAGCATTTTATATTACTTTAATTTCAAGTACAGTCGAGCCCGCTTATTAAAATATCAGATAGAAGAATATCCGTTCAATACAATACATTTTCAATGTACCAAACCGTTGTAATTAGAGATGGACTGAAGTTTTGGCCAAGCCGAAGCTTACCCAGGTAGCACAAATAACCTTTAAACGTTTTATAAACGTATTTAAGCTGTTGTTACAACGTTAATAACCATTTTACAACCTTTAAAAAACGAAATGTGCTACTTGGGTAGATGTAAGTCTAGACGTTAAGTCCAATGCATTGGACTAAACAGTTATTCATCTTCGTGTGCGTGTGTGGAGTTAGTGAGTTTTGGGGTAGAACGCCGGCGATGTTACGAGTTAACTATATTTAAATTTAATTGTTTTTCCACCTATACCATCGTGAACGATAAATCTTCGATTTTAAATCATAACTGAATTTCATCAATCTCTTTCCCCTCCGTGTTTTATTGCTTTTAATTAACGTTTTAATTTGATTAACGCAAAGTTGCTATTACGCCTACTCTAATTACGTAATTGTATTTTAAAAGCTTCCTCCAACCTTTTAAGCTGTTTTTTTCTTCAGGAAAATTATAAAAGCCATTTTCAACGACTTTCACAACCGCTGCATGAAAAAGGGTTTTACTAGCTTTTAGTAAGAAAAAAGTTCTTTTCGCTGTTTTAATTTAGAATAAGAAACTTCTTAGAAATACTTGCAACTATATAGTACATTCTTTCCCTACTTTCAGAGGTTTAATCTTGAATTTTTCAGTTCTTAACTACTGCCCTTTTCTACAAAATTAAAAAAGTTTAATTAGTTAAACTTTAACTTCAACAATTCATTGACTATTTTCATCAACTTTGCTAATTTAAAAGGAATGGAAAAAAGTATAGGGGTTTAAATTCAAGATTGTGCTTTTAGAAGAAACCAAAGAGGGATACTCTAAGTACATCGGAGACGATGACATATTTTTCGAAACTTAACATCATCGACTTTTTATTAGCTTGGAAGCAAGATTTTCAAATTAATCCATCAAATTTAAGTGTTCATATTTTGTTAACTATTTTACATAAAATACTTAACATATTAGCAATTTATTTTGAATTTAGTTTTTCAAAAGTACGTTTCCATTTGCTGACAAAGCACTGAAGACTTTTAAATAAAGCAGTTAATAACTGTAATATGCATAACATATATCAATTTGGGTAGCTTATATAGTATAATTAATTAGAGTCTTAGGTTTGCAGAAAATGCCTTTATAAGTCACTTCCTTTTTCTCTGAGACTCTTTTTTTAAAGTTTTAACTTTGAATATGATTGCTTACGTTTTTATGAAAAAAAAAAAACCTTTTATATGAGGACTTAAAAAATATACATAGACTATTTGGAAACTACGCTCTCAGTTACACTGAGGAAGAAAAGATAATGGACATCTGATGTGAAAAATTTCTGCGTGTAACATGTTTGGAAGAAAAACAGGAAGGTTTTCCGCTAAAAGTGAGTAAACTTCCTGAAAAATTCAGAAACCTTTATAATGAAAGCCAGTCATGTTACGGCAATAAATTAAGAACTATCCAAATAAAGAGTTTAGTTTATATGGTAACAGTTCGGCACCTTCCTGTTTTACCAGGAAATCTTCTGGGGTAGTTTAACAAATATGGCCAAAGTTAAAGCAGCAATTGCAAACAAGTAGCTGAGCAGTTTATTTGCTTTCGACAGAAGATTGAAGATACATCGCATTGCATCCCATTGAACCGTTACCATCAAATCTCCGGAGTTTCGATGATAACGATTCAACGCTTAGATCTCGTGAGTTTTTTTGCCCAACACTCGCTGATAATATTGATAACATTACTTAAATTTTTGAATTCACTTTTGCTTTGAATATGACTGTTACATAAAGCTAATGCAGGAGATTTTCTATAACTTTATACGAAAGTTTAAACCAATAAATTTTTTGAGTATATATATATTTAAAAACAAATATTATGCAAATATTATTTTCTTTCTTAGTTGAGTAAGATTTTATAGTAGTTGAATTAAGAGCTTTCGCTAAATAATAGACGCAAAGCAACATAAAACGACAAACAGCAACAGATCGCGATATACCAGTCACAAAGTGAACAACGGATCACGGGACTCACTATCTACCAATCACAAACGGTGAAATGTCAACTGGACATAAATAAGCAATATTGATCTCTCAATAACTAAAATGTGAAATCAGGGAAATTCTCCCTCAAAAATTTTATTTTACAAGAGTAAAACATCTAAACACTAAACACAAAAGTGAGAGAAGTTTTCAAATGAAATCGGTCTATGAAAATAAACATAAAAGAATGTTCATCTAAAGTTTTTCTTTCGTCTCTTGCTGATGCACTTAGCAATAATTGCTAAATTCGAGAACAGCTAAACAAATCTAAAAATAAATCAAAAAGCTATGCAGGGCAAAAATTTTGAAGTACATCTTTAAAATCAATATGAGTAAATAAAGTGATTAAACGATTTTTAGATTATTCCGGAAAGTTTTCCTATGCTTCAACAATATACTCAAGGACAAGAGATTGAGTAAATGAACCGTTTCCATGACAACGGTTCTCTCACGAAACTGTTGCCAAGAAGCGAAATAATTAAACTTTCAAATTTCTCTGCCTTTTCTAGTTCCAAAACCTCCTCCGTGATATTTAAGACATCATTCTAGATTCATTACTCTAATTTGGTGCGCTTTTGACGTGAGAAAATATCACAAATAAGACTCATCAAAATTACAATTTAGTAGCAGGTGTTCATCCGTAGATTTTTCAATACTTGGAACATCAATTTCTCATATTTAATACTGGAATATTTCATGTTAACTACTTTTGAAGAGTTTGTGAAACTATAGTTTATTTTGTCAAAAATATACGAATTCTGAAAAATGCCATAGAAAAAAAAAATTGCGGGGTGTATCGGAACACTTGGTTCTGTTGTTCCATTTCAAACTTATTTAAAGGAAACTGTTTGAAAAATCAAGATTCTACCCCAATTCTTCTATTCAAGACAGGAACAAGGATTTATTACTGTTCATCTCTTCTCGTGAGCAACTAGATCTCAGAATGACAGAAAATTGCAGATTAAAAAATATTTTTGCTCCAGGAGACTTCTTTTTACCAAAAATACCTAGGGAAAAGTCATACAGACTTTATGTAGCAAAAGTCCAGCACACAGACAGTGATGAATAAATGGGAAAATCTTACAGGACAATCCCCAAAACCCAGAGATTTCAAGAAACTAAAGAAAAGGCAGCGTTCATCCCAGAAGATGTTATGCAAAAACTTAAGCCTAGTCATAACTGCTAGTTTTAAGGACAAGTACATATTTGTGGACGATATGAGTGACTTCAATTTATGTTACAGCTTTGTATTTCAATTCAAAAGCGTTTCTTGAAATTAATTTTAATTTTTCATTAGTTCAAAATCATTTTAAATTTTGACAAATCATAAACGTTTACTGGTGCAGGAAATAAATTTTTATTTGACAATAACTATCTCTTCTTCTTCTTCCCCATCAATATTACTCATGTTTGTGAGACCTATGACAGGTTAAATTGAAAAAAATAAAAATTTTGACATGTGTTCCGATTGACCCCTATCAGCGGGGTGATTCGGAACACCTGTAAATTGCTATATATAAAAATAATAACTGCTCGAAATGTTTTGTCTTTGCTTGGAATAACAAAAGCACATCAAGACCGAAATTTTTACCCAAAAAATCGAATTAAAAAAAACCCTTTTAACTACATTTTTTACGATTAAAGCTGAAAAATGTTCCGATTCACCCCATTTTAGGGTACAGCTAATTTTAATAAACTGTAAAATAGCAAGTTTTATAGTAATAAACTGCTAAATAGCTAGTTTTACAGTTTATCACTGTGCTTTTACAGTTCTAAACTGAAACCTCTGCTGCCAGTATTATGATGTAAAAACAATAGTTTATTTTTTGCAGCGTGATCTTTCTGACTGATAAGATAGGCCAGGGTGGCCAACCTTTTTAGGGAGAGTGCCACTATCTGGAGAGAAAAAGCTCAGCGTGCCACATTGTATTTTTCCAACAAACTGAAAATGTTTAAAAATATAAAAATAGATTTTAGGTTGGCTGATTATGCAATTCTTATTCAAGTGAAACATTTCTTCGCGTAATTCTGAGCAATTGAAATCTAAATGATAATAAAGATAAAACAAGTCCGAACTTAAAAGTTATCGTTAATAAACACTTTTATGAGTTCTGTCAATTGGCTTATTCTTAAAAAAGAAACAAATAACATAAAATATTCTATTCAAAAAATTAAACAGTCTGTACTTAATGTGGTTTATGTGTCTCTATCTTTTTTACCAAGTCTTGAATTTTAGGATTAGTTCTTAAGAATCCTAAGAAGTTTAAGTGTTTTAAGTACTATCAATTAATATTCAACAGTAAGACTTTTATGCATTCATAACAAAAAATATTTGTTTAGAAGCGTATTTTGAACCAAATCTACAACAGCATCAGACGGCTAAAGTGTGTAAATGTGAAAAAAAATTTATTGGTACAAATTTCCAAATTTCTATATAACGTGGATAACTTTCTGTTGAAGTAAGCTCTTAATAATTAATTCTCAATGCAAAAGGTCAGTAATTCAAATTTGGATTTCAGAAGGGTAACAAGTAGTGTCTCGCAGAGAAATAGACAAAGAATTTGAAAAGATCAGCTTTTTTTGTGATCCTGAAAATCATCAAACCTAACACTGAATGTATACTTAAAATAGGTGTAAAATTTTCTTCTATATTATTGGAAAAATATTAAATTTGGGTTGATACTTTCAGTATTAAATTTAATATTTTATTCTTTTTTTCCAATATTTTATTCTTTTTTTCCAAAGTAGAGAGAAAGAAAGTGGTGTTTCATCATAAAATAATGTAAATGGCCTATACTGGTTTAGAAAACTTCTTTTGTACTATCTTAAATTTAAATTACTTAAACGCCGGATAATAAGAGATGACATAGCTAAATTCATTTGCTATTCTTCATTCCTAAGTAGCAAGTCCTCATTGCTTTTCTTCCAGACATTTTAAAAAACACACTCCCTAAAATTCTAAAACATTACGACTATTTTTCCTTTGGACAGCTATTGTACATTTCAATGAAAGAGTAACTTGCCATACTCTCTTCTTTCACCGGAGAAAAGTTCACAAAACATTCAGAGCTCTAATTCGTAGTTTGTTAATACAGTGAACTCTACAGAGTCACCAGCAGAGAAAGTCTCATTCTTTGGCAAGGAGTTTGTGATGAAAAATTCGATGATACTTTTGAAGTTTGTTTCCCAAATTATTCTCAAGTAATGTAACAAAAACAATTTAAGGATCTTCATTTGTGCAACCATACCGAATTTCGTCCAATCTGGTTTCTTAATTTTACTTGCAGAGTTAACTTAAAAAAAAAAAAAAAAACACCCGTAGCTGAAACTATTGCAGATCAAGAATCCATTCTGCAGCATCGAAAGTTTCATTCGTGTCAAGCACAAATATGCTTTTCAAAGCAGTGGCGTATATAGGATTTTATTTCGGAGGGGGCCCATATAATCAAGCATAGCCCCCCCCCCCAAACTTTCCTTTTTTTTCGCTATTACTGTAAGACAGGTAGAAATTTTCAAATTGAATTAAAATATTGTACTAATTTTTGCAAAAGATAGAAAATTACGAAGTTTTAGATTCTCTCCAACTCTTTTTCAAAATTTAAATTATTTATACTACCTTTGATGACGTTGGAGGATCAAGACTCCTCTGGGAAACTTACAGAAACTTAAATTCTAAACACGCAATTTCAGGCTATCTTTAGTGACGTTAAAAGAATTGAGAAGACTCGGGGCATCTCTCCTGAAACATTTTGACACTGAAGCACAACTCATGATATATTTCTTCATGATAGAGTAAAAGAAAAGAAGATGAGGTTTTTTTTTTTGAGCTGAAGTCTCATTTAAATTATCTTTGGGAAGTAAAAGTTCAAAGACCCTCCCCTGAAAAATTTTCGATGTATAGATGCGCAATTTTGCGTTCTATTTGGAGACGTGAAGAGACAAAAAGTGGTTAGGGATCTCCCTCCGAAATTTTTCAAAATTGAAACCTTAAGCCATCTTTACTTTAAACAATCTTTGGTAATGACGTTAGCAAGGACTCTCTCCCGAAATGTTTCGAAATTAATGTTTTGAAAACATTTTTTATTTAGGTTATCTTTAATACCGTCAAGAGAATAGGCAGGATTCGGGCGCTGTGCCCCGAAATTTTGCGGCAGTGAAGCTTCAAGAATGCAATTTTAAGCTCTATTTTTTGAAACTGAAGGTTCAAATTTTTACTTTTAGCAGAGGGGCCCATTACCCCCAAGAGCAAAAACTTATCATCCAAGAATTCTACGAAGATCCCTCTAAAAACGAGAGCCACACGTGAAAGAAAAAGAAAACAAAAACTTTTAATAACGCCCCTTAAAAATAATTCAATAGCGCCATGATTCTTGATAGGAACAACTGCTTTTAAGCTTTGTCTGACAACATTTAGGATAATAAAAGGATTTAGGGACTCTTCCGGAAATTTTTGGGCATAGAGACTGTAATTCGGGAGCTCTCTTTTTTCTAAAAACACACTTTAGAGCTAAAGACTAAGGAAAAGTAAGGGGGATATTAGGATTTTTTCTGGAACTGAAATATCTTCATTTTCCCCAAGACACGTTCTTTTTTCTCTTGAGTAAAGCGCAAGGGCTCCCTGACCCTCTTGTGTTGCACCACTGCCTGGTGTCATCTAGCAAATTATTATTAGCAATAATTATTTATTTATGTATTTCAAGCGAAAAGTATGTAAATAATTTAAGAGTAAACTTAAACCGAATAATAATAACTACCTTTATTTAAAAAAAAAAAAAACGATTTGGGGGGGGGGGGGATATAGGAGGGAAAGAACCTCTGGAGCCCTCCCTTATATACACCTTTGAAAACAATGTTAATAGTGAGTGGGCTTTTTTCTTGATGACTTTTTTTTGCGCAAACACGAACCGAACACCTACTTTTGAAAAAATCTTTGATTTCGGGGGGGGGGGCCCCCTTGCCCCCCCCTTTAATACGCCCTTGTTACAAAGCATTATCTGTAGCGTCACAGCTTTCGTTGGATGTCTGAAGCTAACGCTAAGTACTTTGCAATATTGTAGTTAAGACAGTTTGTAAGCCAGCCTCCTGACACTTAATCGTCATATCATTATATTCATCAGTTCAAAATTTTAGTTTGTACTAGCTGCCAGGGCAGCTAGATTAGCTTCCTGCGGCATGTTGATGCATAACGTCCCCCTTCTCTAACCTTTACCTCATTCTGAAGTTATATTATTTGATATAATTTAATGTTCATTCGATTCCAAGACATACCACGCACGTGGCCCGACGTTGCACGGGCACTTCGTGCCCTGAAAGTAGTGAGGAAAATTTCAAGAAACTACTCCCCGCCAAGGCGGCTCGCTAACAGGCGCTTCACGCCTTCACTTTTTTCCTATATAAAAAAATCATTCGAATTATTGAGATGCTTCGCGCCTTCAATATGGTGAGGAAAGTTTCAGTAAGTTCAGCTCGCTCAATGGACAAAAGCAGACATAGATACTCAGTTTTTAATATAAGTAGATGGCTCTTCAACAAATGAATGTTTCAAAATATTACCAGTAGCTAGCGATAAAAATTCTACGTAAGTGGCCCGCTTATGAGTTTCGTGTTTGATTTAGTTAAGCCTTCATTCAAAACTCTCATTATCATTGTTATTTCTGTTTCATAGCAACGACGGTTTGCAAGAATGGATTTCATATTTAATCATTTATTAGGCTTAATCGCTTTAAACTTGACTACTTATTAATTGATATCTTCGCTAATTAAAATCGTATAATTATATCAATTGAAACTAATGAAGCCTGAAAAATTACCTATCTATCGGTACCTGGTTCGACTTTCAGGTCATTGGCGTTCAGGAGAAAGAAGCGTGACATAAAAAGATAGTTAGAAAGATAGAAAGAAAGATAGTTAGAAAGATATTCAGTTTTTAATATAAGTAGATGAATATTTTTGAGATCGACATTTCCCCCTCAATTTTGGAATTTTTTCAAGAAGTCTTCGAATGCCACTATTATTGCTCTGCCGTGCCACATTGTGGCACGCGTGCCGCGGGTTGGCCACCACTGAAGTAGGCGAACAACCTAAAATTTCACCTTCATTGCTCCTTTCTAAAATTTAATATATATATATATATATATATATATATATATATATATATATATATATATATATATATATATATATATATATATATATATATATATATATACACTGCTCGACATTGAAAATGCAACACCAAATAGGAGTGGTCAGAAATTGATGAAATTTGGTAAGAAGACACAGACAGCATGGAACAATAAGTGATATTAATTTCAAAATAAATAAGCAAAATTTAGAGCGAGGACGGCGTCGGCTCAGTAAGAAGTAGGATCACCGCGGACAGCGATGCACGAAGAAACACGTCTAGGCATGGAGTCAATAAGCCTGCGGATGGTGTCCTGAGGGATGGCACTCCATTCCCTTTTAACCATTTGCCACAGTTCGTCCTCTGAACGAGGCAGTGGCAGGTTCTGCAAACGGCGTCCAATCACGTCCCACACATGTTTGATTGGTAACAAGTAAGGAGAGTATGGTGGCCAGGAAAGCATCTGTACACCTCGTAGAGCATGTTGGCTGATTCGAGCACTGTGAGGCCGGGCGTTATCCTGTTGAAAAATTGCATTTGGCAGACCCTGAAGGTAGGGGATTGCCACCGGCCGCGGTACATTATCTACATATCGTTGGGCCGTCATAGTGCCCCGAATACGAACTAGAGGTGATACGGATTTGTATGCAATAGCGCCCCAAACCATTATGCCACGTTGTCGCGCTGTGGGGCGTTCCACATTTACTGCCGGATTCGATCTTTCTCCACGTCGACGGCACACACGTATGCGATGACTATCGCTGGACAAACAGAAGCGGGATTCATCTGAGAACACTACGGTTTGCCATTCTGCCATCCACGTCGCTCTGGTCCGGCACCATTCCAAACGTTGGAGTCTGTGCTGTGAGGTCAATGACAGTCTTCTTAGCGGGCGCCGTGATTGCAGGCCACGTGCAACCAGTCGACGGGAAATGGTTCTGGTCGACACAGGAACATATAGGGTACCTTGCACGTGCTGCAGAATCGACGTACAAGTGACTTGCGGGTCCGCCACAGCTTGTCGGTGAATCCGTCGATCCAAGCGGTCTGACGTCACTCTGGCTGCACCTGCACTTCTCAATGTGACTACATTTCCTCTTTCCAACCATCTCCGACACAGACGATGCACAGTGCTTACATCCATGTGGGTATTAGCTGCAATTTGACGTATGGACCAAACTCCCCTTCTCAGTCCGATCACCATACCCCTTGTAAAGTCGTTTATATGCTGGAAGTGTCTTCGTTGAGGACGGCGTGGCATTTCCTCCTATCACACGTATCCTTCGAGACAAAAACCAAATTTCTCCGATAATTAGTCTGGCAGAAAAACCAACATGAACATAGCCCACTTTTCAACTTCATTCTCTTATACCTCACTTCACATGCGTCGGAGAGCTGCGCATTTCATATCATTTGCATAACTCAGTGACGTGCGTCTACGGTAAAATTTGCATGAATTTCTGTCCACTCCTTCTTGGTGTTGCATTTTCAATGTCGAGCAGTGTATATATAAATGAATGTTGGTAAATGTGTACATGGGAATATGTATGTGTTCCCTAAGATCTCAGAAACAACTCGGGAGATTTCGCTGAAATTTTCACCGTTTGTTCCTTTTAGTACTAGGAAGGATTAGAGACCCGTTTCAACAAAATCCGATGGGTAGTTTTTTTTAATTTCAATTTTGGATCTGATTCTGTCTTTGTAATTTCAATTTAAAACTCCATTTTCGAAGGCTTTCATCAATCCAAAAGAGTATTTAGTGTATCAACTCAACTCTCTGGCAGATAGTTGGAATTGCGGGCACAGGACATTTCCGCCGCAATGTAGGACATTTCCGCCGCAAAATTTATCTCCATCATCCCCCTCATGAGACATTTCCGCCGCGTCTCTCCCAGCCGTTTCTGTGCGACAGGACAAATCCGCCGATTGAGCTGGTAGAATGTAATATTTGGCGAAGTTTAAATTGATTTATATTGCATTGTGTGTGTGTGTGTTTTTTAAAGACTTTTTCTGTACTTACTTTTGTCATGGTTTTCACATTTTGCTTCCGGTTGCAGAGTTAAATCCAACCGCGTGAACTTTAACGCACTTCCGCTTTATAGTGGAGCGAGCGGCACAGCGCGTTCCCTCAATCTGCTATATTTTTCTTTTAAAGACTTTTTGTTTCCAGAAACAATGAAATAATAGTAATAATAAAACCGACGTTTGGTTAATAAACTCAACACATTAATCTCAAGGCTAACCAAAACAAAGATATATTTGCAGATTGTGGGCATTTATCCTTCATGTAAATAGTATTAGCCTCTCATATAAATATTTTTACTTTTTAAGAATCATCAAGCGTGCGAACGGAGTATACTTTTGGAAAATCACTAGTAGTTTGTTTATATGACCTTTTAAAACGCAATGTAAATATTTTATTGTTCTTGTTATTTTGTTATTTAATAACGAAATTTATTTAATTTACGAAATATAATTAATTTTTTTATTAATTAGATTTTTTTGAATTTGGGTTCAACTTGGCGCTATTGGCGATTTTTTGCGAAAAATTCATTGAATGATGTTACAATCGCCAATATTTAGAAAATTAACATTTAAAAACGTTTTTCTACACTGTTTCCTGGCAGATTAAGGGGTGTAAATATTTGAATTATTACCTTGCTCACTCCAAGCACTTTTTTAACACTTAAG
Organism: Uloborus plumipes; assembly: GCA_038373865.1. Taxonomy (NCBI): domain Eukaryota; kingdom Metazoa; phylum Arthropoda; class Arachnida; order Araneae; family Uloboridae; genus Uloborus; species Uloborus plumipes. Next base: position 62,749 of record JAXGGA010006477.1, read on the forward strand.
GCAACTACTAAGAAATTTAAACGTAAAAGGAAGTAGTGTGGGGCCCATACCAGATTTTCTTTTCGGGATCACTATACTTCCTTTACTACGTAAAAGGAAGTAAAAAGGCTAAGGGCTGCGGAAAATGCATTGGTAGTTCTTCAAATTGAACATTGCGCTTGATGGCGTTTGACTCAAAGTAAGTTGATAAATTAACAAAATTGGAAACGAAATATTCTCATTAATAAAAAATAAAGTGTTCGTGAATAGCATTTTTAACGGCGTTTGTTATTTTTTTGGTGAATTATGCTTAACGGCGATTGTCCTTACACAATTCTAAATGAATTTTCAAACGAAAAAACTTTGAAATAAAATATAAAAAAAAAAAATTTTTAATTTAAAGACTGTTTCTGTCCGCTCATTCGCACTAAAAAGTATGAAATAAACTAAGTATTCGATATAGTGATTATAGTGTTCAGAAATTCCTGCTCATCTTGATATATTTATATTTACGTTAATGTTAAAGCAGCCAATAAAGTTTAAATTAAAAATTTGATTTAAGAAATAGGCGGTATAGTAAAAGCTATTCGTCATAAACAGTATACCGCCTATTTCTTAAATCAAATTTTTAATTTAAACTTTATTGGCTGCTTTAACATTAACGTAAATATAAATATATCAAGATGAGCTGGAATTTCTGAACACTATAATCACTATATCGAATACTTAGTTTATTTCATACTTTTTAGTGCGAATGAGCGGACAGAAACAGTCTTTAAATAAAAAATTTTTTTTTTATATTTTATTTATTTATTTTTTTTTTTCACTTCTTTGCGATTTCCCCCTATTATAAGTGGTCCGGGAATAAATTCCGCTTTTTAGATTCGGTCTTTGTCGCCAAATGAAGATGTGTCGCCAAGAATGAAAATTTTAAATCAGTTACCCCTTTCTCACAGTTGGAAATGGCGCGGCGGATTTGTCCTGTGCCAGTCAGCGGTGGAATAGGAGTCGCGGCGGAAATGTCCCATGCGGAAAAAAGGGGGATAAAATTTGCGGCGGATATGTCCTGTTCAGGGAATTGCTAATATCATTTCCACATTTCGTATTAAACGTTCAAGGCTCAAATCGATTCAAAAAGTTATGTTTTTTTAGCTTTTCTGCGTGTGGGGAAAGTTTAAGTTAGCAATCAATCGGGACTTTTTTAGACACGTGTCACTTGACATAATTTTTATTTTTAAGTTAAGCCGTGCAAAGCCGGGCCACGCAGCTAGTATATACTAATCGCGGATATAGTAAACTCCCGATTATCCGCGAAACAGGGTGGCGCGGTTACAGCGGATGATCCGAAAAAAGGGTAAACAACGGTTCTATACTCTGTGTAATGAGAGCTGACGTGTCAAGTCCAAATTAATTTCCCACTCTCCACACTGTTCCATTGATGGTTGTCATAGTAACGGCGCTATGGACTTTTTTCCCAATTGACTTTTTCAACAGTGGTTACATGCAACACGATTAAAATTGCTTTGCGCGTAAACTATTATTCAATTAAAAAGCCAACGTTAATAACTCATGGTTAATAACTCGGTTACTCATGATGGCATGTCTTGCTAAAACAAGCTATTTAGTACTAGGTCTGTTAGAAAACGTTAAGAAATAACTGGAGAATTTTTTTTCCTCAAAATTATATAAAAAAAATATATGTGTTATAAGGTGATATACCGCCGCAAAAATATGGATACATAAGTTCATTACAGCATCAAGTATCATTTATGCTCACGTAAGTTTCTTATCGAAAGTCATGCCTTTTACTGAGTTATTGAAAGCAGCTGTGAAAGTGAAATGGAAATTATCTAAATTTTCAGTTGCTGCTCAAAAGAGTACGAAAACTTTCAAATGGAATTGTCTTCCTTTCTACAGACTCGTATTTTTGATAGAAAATGTCTGTCGATGGATCAAGACAAAGCTTAAAAAGACAAGAAAAATATTCTCGGTCAGAATTTCTTAAAATTTAACAAAAATGCGATAATGAACGAGTTTTGAGTGAAATCTCATGAACTCTTATTATTGTATCGCTTTTGTTAAAAACAATTTGCTTTATTTAACATTGCACTTCATGCTGTAAAAATCTAACTAAGATTCCATTTTGCCAACAATCGGTAAATTTCAACCAAGACAGCATAAAGTTTATTTCTTTTAAGTTCAATTTCTTCATTCACAGTGTTTATTTTAGGAAAATTTCCTAGAAATAGTTTGCTTTATTAACATATTTTGCTGAATTTTTCATCCTTATTTTTCTTGTAAAGTTTTATGTTTTCTCCTTCAGCTATTTCACATCTGCTTTTCGCAGGATTCTGCACATTTGTATGTTAACGGATCACGTAAAATTGACTATAAAATATCTCAAGATTGACAAAAATTCGACATCTTAATAAAGTTTCAACTTATTATTTGAGAAATATATGCTTGTTACATTAGTGTTCAAGTGCAAAATGCTTATATAGATTGATTTCATATAGCCAGCAGCCAGTAGATTTTCACCAAAACAGAAAATTTTTTTACTCATTTCAGAGTGATTTCTCTCTCGTAGCTTTACGTGTCAGGAACATTTTTTCAAAGTTTACTTTCATTTATTAACGTAGTTTACTAAATTTAACATCATTATTTTTCATGTTCTGCACCAGCTATTATGTAAATTTTCTTCTGAACATTCGCCTGTTGAAAGGTGACGCATAGTTGTCAGTAAAACGTCTCAAAATTTTCAGACATTCGACAACGGATTAATAAAGCTTCACCTTATTTAGGAAATCTCCACCAGCAACATTCGTCTTCAAGGACAAGACACCGCGTAAATGATCAGTCTCCATGACAACGGACTAATCACCTGAACTCTCTGGGAGCAAAATAATTAAACTTTCAATATTTCTAACCTTTTCCGCGAGTAAACTTCATTCATGGGATTAAAAAGATTGCTCGCGACCCCAAGCATCGATTAGTTTGCTTTTGAAGTAGAATAGGTCGAAAATTAGGTTCATTGAAATGAAGAGGTTCAATTAAAATATGATCTTGTGTTGACTGATGCTTATGGGAAAGGTTCTCTCATGTCGTTTTAAATTTAGAAAATGGCTATTTATAGAAAGTTAAACTTCAGTTTATCATATTGAAACTGACTACTGCAGAAATGGAAAAGTCTTTTAAAATGCAAGAGGTGATTTAAATATTAAAGTCATGTTGTTAATGGGAAATTTCATAATAACAGCATATCATCTGTAGCATAAAACACTTTATAAAGACTCTAAAAATGATAAATCCTTGTTTTAAGGCATGAAAGTTATCGTATTAAAGATTATAGCCACTTCTATGCAATGCAGTATTATGTTTTGAAGATTCCAGAAATAATCTTACTACTATTATATATGCGAAAGTTTGTATGGATGGATGGATGGATGGATGGATGGATGTATGGATGGATGTATGTTTGTTCCTCTTTCACGCAAAAACTACTGAATGGATTTTGATGAAACTTTTACCATAATGTAGCATATACATCAGAATAACACATAGGCTATAATTTATAACGATATTCAAAAAAGTTCGATCGGTAGCGTCTTTTTCATTCCAATTTAAGGTACATATTTCTCATAAATCAAAAGGCATTGACCAAAGACCAAACTAACTCAGTATTTAGTGTATCATCTCAACTCCCTGTCGAAAGCTAAAATTGCGGGCATCATTTCTTCTTTCCGTATTTAATGTCCAAGGCTTTTCTCAAGTCAAATCATGAAGGTTTTTTTTCCAGCTTCATGGGGAATATCCAGGCTTTTACCATGATTTGTATTTAAAACGTTTTGTAGTCTTAGTTGTGTAAGTAGAATATTTATCCTTAAGCAATGTGTTTTTTAATGTGCATTGCTGCGTGAAAATATTATTTTTTTAGAATAAATTGTATTCCTTTGTTAGTAAATTGTTGACTGTATCAATTATTTTCACAAGTTTCGTGAATTTGTCGGTCCTGCTTAATCGTCTAACGGATAAACGAATAAAATATCCTGGAACTAGATATTTCCCATGCCATAGACGCAATGCTAAAGATTCCGCTTAATCGAATTCTCCGCTTAATCAAATAATATTTCTTGGAACCGACAGTATTCGTTTGAGCGGGGCCGACAGTATGTGTTTTAGTGTTTTAGAGTATCGGTAATGTAATCGCTTGAAGAGATTGGCAACTAATAAATGGATTAGGTTCAGTATTTTCCACTTTAATGGAACTTTAAATACAATTTTACAGTATTTTTAAAAATTTGTTGGCGTTGATTGGGCGGTACTTACAATTGGTCATTTAGAATACAATCGAACAGGTATCTTGCCGAATTTGTTGCAAAAATATTATAATAACTAAGATTATGGGTAATGTTTTCCACTGACGCCAGTTCTGGCGCCAAAGACTATGTAATAATATTTTACTTCTTACGATATAACTAAAATAAAACGATTGTTGTCTGATATTTGTAGACTGCGCCAAAATCTTAATCATCGAAATAATACTCCCACAGTTGAAGAAAAGTTGTTTTTTTTTTTTTGGCCGATTCCGTACGTTGTCATTAAAAAACTTTTGAAACTTACGTCAAAGCAGAAAGTAATCCGCATACGAAATTAATCAGACCCCAAAACTAAAATTACCATTAATTTGTGTTTTTCGCACAAATAATTGTCAAATGCTCCCTACTAATTTCGAAATCACTTAGGACAAAAACTTTTAGCGTCATTTCATGGTCAGCAATATTTTCTTAGCATTAAATGACAATTTTTCTTTGACAAAAATTACTGGCTTAATAATACCTAAGCATATTTGCATAAAGTAGGGAGGGGAGAAAAATTATCCTAGGTATCCCAAAACAGTTACCGCAAATTTAGCGACATTTTAAATCGTCAAAGCGGTACGTTTTGAGTTCTTTTAGTTTGGGGAAAAAAAGCGATTATAAATTGTTTCTCAATATTTTTACTGGCCCAGGCAACGCCGGGTATTTTTGCTAGTATTTGAATAATTTTGTTTGCCTTCTTAACGACCCCAAATATCTTTACAGAATTTGTCTTATCTGGGTATTTTTGAAACAGTCCTTTATTTCTTTCGTCCAAGTGTCAATAATTAATTTATTTTTAAACCGAAGCAAATAAACTTGTTGTTGGACAAAACTATTTGAAGTGTTTGCTAATTGCTATTACTTGCAGTGTTTTTTTTTCTTTTTAGGAAAAAGAAAAAAAAAACGCATAGCATTAATATTTTGTTTGGAAGCGTTGTTTTTTTTTTTTTTTTCGTTACAATACAAACTGTTCGGCGATTTTACTTTGGCGGAGCTATAACTATCGCCAGCGAGAGACGCTTGGCTTCTCAATGCTTTATGAATTATGACCGCAGCCATAATAGTAGGCAGCAACCTTAAAAGAGAGCAGAAGTTCTGCACAGGTTCAACTAGTATATATAAATATTGCTTCTACAAGTTACGTTACATAAACGTAGAATCTATCTTGACAAGGTTCATGTAATGAAACAAAAATCTAATAAATTTAGGATCTTTGGAGAGCGTTTTGTGCTACAATTGATGTGTCCATAAAAATGGAAGTTCCCTAATCGTAGTATGGTAATCTATTCGGGTCTATATACCTCAATGATCTAAAAATCTCCTTTGACAAATAATTGGTACTTTAGGTACATTTGGTAGCGGTTGCTCTTTATTACTGTATTGCTAACACATTTTGTGCAATTAATTTCATCAGCTGGCTGAAAATTATAAGCGTTAAGAACAACCCCTCAAAAGTAAGATCCTATTATTGTCTGAAACTATCTTCTGTATCTTCAAAATATCAAAAAATTCCATCTTGAGATATACAGGGTGGTTATAAATTAACAGGAGGTGTTTGGAGCCCTATAGCTCGCGAACTATTGGGCGAAATATTGCCCAATTTCGTGAGCGTGCATATTAGATCATGGGATTTTGATTTCATAAATAAAAAAAATTAGTTTGAAAAATCACTACCAGGGGGAAATTTGGCGCTGTACAAGTGTATTATTCTGATTATCGAAGAATTAATTGCTACTGACAAAAAATGCAGCCATTTTATTTGCAAAAATGACTTTTTTTGTCACAAATGTGATTCGATATGATCGCCATTGTAAAGTTGTAAGAACTGCATACGATGCACAACATTTTCTACGGCAGCTCGTAACATATCAGAATGGATTTCTTGATGAGAATGCTCCCAGTCCGTCATTTTATACAGATGATCGCTAAACGCAACGCGTTTATGCACATTATTTCATTCCATTTGGTTAAATGGACCGCTATTTTGTTCGTGGGGATTTTTTTTTTTAATAGAAAATTCTACGGCGATCATATTAAACCTCATTTGCAAAGAACAATCATTTTTGCTTGGCGAAATTGATTTATGCAGCATCTTTTCAAGTTTAATTCGCGATATTCAGTGTAATACACTTTCACAGCGCCAAATTTCCCCCTGGTGATGATTTTTCAAACTAATTTTTTTATTCCAGAAATCAAAATCCCATGGTCTAATACGCACGCTCACGAAATTGGGCAATATTTCGCCCAGTAGTTCGCGAGCTATAGGGCTCCAAACACCTCCTGTTAATTTATAACCACCCTGCATCTCCAAAAGCATATATCACGTAATCAGAGCCTATTCTCATTGGAGGCTATATTTCTCGGATTCATCCTTTAAGCCTTTAATAATTAATGAAACCTTTCTAATCAATCTTAGCAGGAGTTAAGTAAAACAACATCTCCATATATTATTTCTCTAAGCCGAATCCTATACCCGGTCGAAACTCGCTCATTTCTTTATCGAATTGCAAGAAAATTTATGATTTTGAAGCTTATCCCGCGGGCTATTGACGAAAATTAGACCCACCCTCTAAAAAGTGTCGGTTCGTTTTTCATTCGA